>VDFB02281492.1:439851726-439926363 GCA_007258455.2 Sequoia sempervirens
ATATATATATATATATATATATATATATATATATATATATATATATATATATATATATATTCAGTTATTTTTATATGTTATACTGTCATTGAAAGCTGTGTGCAAATTAATTTTGGGTCGAACCCATGGCCATACTCATGCAGGGATGCCATAGTATTTTTTTATGTATTAAATAAAAAAGAAAAAATGAAATAAAATGAAATTTAAAAAAATATATATATAAAAAGTATTTTTGTTGGGGTGAAGGGAGGGACGGTGTAGGCTGTTCCCACCCCCTCTCCCCTACACAATCAATGGACTACCGAACAACATTTCGTAGGACTGCTGCGCACAACAATCACATGGGCTTCCGTGCGCAGTCCTATGGACTACGACAGTACCCATGGGGGCCACTGTTTGTATAAAAGTTGTTATTTTTTATAGGTATTTTTGTATATATATATATATCGTTCAACTAATTTTAATTTAAAAATTATATATTTTAATATATATATATATATATAGAGAGAGAGAGAGAGAGAAAATAAATAAGCATAAAGATATATTGTTTCATGTTCTGAAATTTAAATTTCATGCCTGTGATGATTATTGAACTGTAAAAATAAATCTCATTGGTTAATTACGAATGAAATATATATCTAATTATGGAAACTAGTAAAATTGATTTGATTATTTCCTTTATTGTTATTTTATTGTTTTAGTGTATCGATGTGGGAACCTAGTTTGGTTTAGAAACCCAATTATGGTTGTTGTAAACCTTAGTTTTCCAGAGGCGTGTTTTCTATTGTTGGATGTTTATCCTCATTTTATGTGCTCTTGATGTTGCAAGATATTAGTATTATTATTTTGGAAGGGTTGTATGAGTTTGTTGAGAGTTTGATTATGTTGTTTTGCGAGATGGGTAATGCCTCGCATGTATTTGGTTGAGATATATACTTTGTTCCTTATTGTACAACCCTTGCTTGATTTTTTTTATGTTTGGGGTCTCAAGGAGAATGGCTCTTCATGGGGCCGACACCTCAAAAGGAGGAACAGATTAGGATAACCCATGAAAGAGTAGATTAACAAGTGAAAACCTAATAATAGAACTTAGGGGGATGGGTAGTAAAAACACATAAGATAATCTAAATACCTCATCTATGCATTAGGGCTATTGCAGAATAATGGTAGACTAAGAAGGTCATGGTCGACAAAGTCATAACCTCATCCTTATGAGAGGTTAATGGCTTCGCATGAGCTACCCTATGGGGTCGGCGCCTCAAGTAGGAGGAAGGGCTAGGATAACCATAGATGGGGGTCGATGCCTCATGTTGGAGGAAGGGCCAAATAACCCATGTAGGCTATGCGATGACACTCTCCACTAGATACCCTTATGCCTTTTCTTGGTTTCCTCTAGAATTGTATTCTGATTATTGTTTCAGATTCATTTGGAAATGTGTTATGATTGTTTCTTTGGTTACTTGGTTAATGGTTATTGCCTTGGTTTGTTTATGATGAGATTTATGGCTTTATGTTTATTATGTTGACTCATGTATGCTATCATTTATGTCCTTTGTAATCCTTGATGTTTTTTTGGAATTATTGTACTATGTTGTTCTTTATTGGAGTTGTCTTATGGCATTCATGGTCATGATTATTTCCTTGTCACCTCTGAGCATGGGGGGTGGGTTATTTATAACCCACATGGTTGGGTGGAATGTGCTCCACACCCGTTGGGCTCCCCATCAATGTTTGTTCTTCTCAACATTCTTCAGTTGGAGTTTGTACGAGTTGTTCAATTTGTAATTCAAAAAATTTTATACTATGTATTTATCCCACGTGTATGGGAGATTTCATTGTATTCGTTATTGATCATGTAATGTATTAAACGACGATGTATTGTATGAGATTCATTATGACTGTATCATATGATGTGTTATTCTTTTACTTATGGTTACATGGATGTACTTATGTAAATGGATTTTTTAATGTTGATGAATGTAAATTTAGATAAGTTATTTAGCTTTATCTTTTATCTTTTGTTATGTGTTTTTTATGCGATGTGACCTCGCGTGCCCCAGGGGACTTGATGTTATGATGTTAATGTGCAATGTAAATATGTTTTAATGTGTAGTTGCATGTTTACTTTGAATTATTTTAAAAAAATAAAAATCCGTGCAATGTTTGTCCTTTGGGGTTTGCATGACGGGTGTTACAACGCTTTGTGAGCAAGCTGACAATAAGCTGCTTGATTTTTTAACCTCAACCATCGATCACATATTGAGATAAATCAATGGATAATTTCAATCAGGGTAATTAATTATAACAAAGCTAATTGCATGCGCTTGATTCCTTTTCCTAATTAGAAAATCCCAAGTGGATAGATATCCACTCTGTCTACACATTAAGTCACATACTTAGCATTAAATAAAACCTATTGTGTCATGTTTACATGTTTTACCATGGGAATTAATCCACTTGCAACTCATCACAAGAAGAAAGTTGGGAACGATCATGATTTAATCTTAGAATATCGGCTTGTACTCTACCTTACTTCAATTTCACCAGCTCCTGTGTGTACCAACATCTGATAGAATTATCAGCCGCAATCAAAAGAATTTCCCAAATCTCGAACATGTGCCAAAAGAAACTAGTTCAAATTTGGTTCCATTTTAGTCTTAGTGTCATCTTAGCCAAATTTTAGTAGTACTTTATCTCCACGAAAGTCCTTCCAAACCTTTAAGATGTTCAATGTGGCAGTCACCCGCTCACCCACTGAGAAACAAGAGGTACAAGTGGGCCCTTCACGAGATGGCGGGGAGCGACCAAGATGAAACCACATCACCCAATGACCACCGCAGATCTCCTTTTGATATTGCTCGCAAATCACTAAAGGATATCAGGCCCATGAAATATAGATGACACATTCCTTGCACCCACTAGCCCATGTGATTACTTCACCGCAATACATAGAACATAAGGGGCTACGGGGAATGACCCAAATGAAAACACGTGTTGTGATATTGGTCGTCAAATTTCTTCAAAGCTCCACCTACTGACCCTTTGGAAGAAACTGACCCACCATCAGATATGACACTTTGAAAACACCCACCAACCCACTTGATTATTTTAATGCAAAATGAAACAAGGTGGGGGCGTAGGGAATGTTTACAATTTTCCTGCTAAGATCAAACAGTCACCAAAAAATCTGCACATGCTGCAAATATTAATTTTTAAAAGATGGCCATTACTAGGAAGACGTCGGTAAGGACATGAATACATGAATAAAGACCCTATGCAATATTAAAACCTAATCATAGATAGGAAAATTTTCATAAAGATTTTGACCTCAAAAAATAATGACAACATTAAAAACTACCAGGGGAAACAATTGGTACCATTAGGATTTAGGGGTTGGTAAAAGAACGAACTTGATAGAATGAGTCACAATTTAGACAACTAGGAACCTGCATCAGAAGGTCAACACAAACCCTTAAAGGTTAATTTGGAAGGGTTTTGACAACACAAACCCTTAAAACAATGATCAGGAACATAACACTAAGCCACTGTTCAAAGGATTTAAACAAAATTTTGCACAAGATTTAAACCAAAACCAAAGAAATTTTGGGGGGTTCCATTAGTCACTTTGGAGGAAAAACATTAGTTCAAAATATTATCTACATTGGATACTATTGGAGACATATGGAACAAGATTGTTTTGTGTAGCACAGGGAAAACTCACAAGTTAAACAATATAATGCATAAATCAAACTAAACCTATACTAATAATCAAGAATAATGGAAAACTAGTTAAAACAATGAATAAATGAATGATTTTACCAAACTCCTATGTAATTCCATGAATAACCTCAATTATCCTTCTCCATTTGACCATTGTATGATACTTGCCCTTAGATTTTCATTAAGCATGCAAGTATGGCCTCATGATCATGATAATAGTGAAAAATTGAAGATTTCAAAAGTAAGTTGCTTCCAAAATTCATAAGATTTTGGGAGGAGTAATAATGAATAAGGTAAAGCCAATTTATAAAAAATATTATTTTTCAATGACAAGCTTAGATTAAAGATAATTAATTGACGATTTAGATTAGAAGTTATGACATGCAATAGGGTTAGGGTTGAATTAGTGTGAGTGATAAATCATAAAATGTGGGGATTAAATAAAATAATAATTTAATATTTAGTGGAAATTGGTCGAGACACAGAAGAATAAAGATTGACATGGATAGAAGATAAGAATAAATTAATTAAATAATTAAATTTATTTAATTAATAGAGGTTTGTACATAGAAGATAAGGTCTAATCTAGATAACAGACTAATTAACAAGGAAAGTCTGTTCATTAAAGATAATTAGATATTATCTCACTAGATAACTGAATGATCTAATTGTATCTAAACTGAAGTGATAAATGACTAATTAGATAATAAAGAGATTATCTAATTATAGAGGAATATGCAATGGCTAAATCTTTTTTTTTATGAATTAAATAATGATTTAATTCAACATTCAAGATTTTGGATTAAATTAAATAAATAAAGATTTATTTAATTACAAAGAGAAAAGGCGGAAGAATAATTAAATAATTTAAAATGATTATTTAATTATAGTTGAAAGTGTCATAGGGATAAATTGAATAATATTTTATTTAATTTTAGAAAGAAGATAAATTTAATTAGCGATGTAATTAAATAAATAATATTTATTTAATTAATCAAGGAAGAATAAAGGTAAGAATGAATTAATTAAATAATTAAATTTAATTAATTAATAGAGGACATATGACTTGAGAAAATAATTAAATAATTAACATTATTTAATTATGAGAAATGAAGATGAAAGAATTATGAAGTTAAGGGTCACAGGCCTAGGAAAATTTTTAGTGCTTGCAATTTTCCCTTCTTTGATACAATGTTATTTATCGCATTGTGTTAAAGAAAAAGATATGCCCCAGTAAAAGTAGAATGAGGAAGGATGACAAGGAAGTAGTGGTATGCCCCTTCAAGAGGACAGGCGAGTTTGAAGAATAGGAGTGTGCTCTCGAAATGGATGAGAGAACTAGAAGATGAAGGACAAAAATGATAGACGATCATAGATAAGGGTGGTGAATCTATGCTAAAAAGAACAAATGTTAGAGCGGAAATGATGAATAGTAGCATAGAAGACATGGATGTTAGCATGGAAGATATGGATGTTAGTACATACTAAAAATCTTCAATACTTTTTTGAAACATAATAGACCTTGGATTAATCATCATTGGGTGTTAAATGATACAAATGGATAAAAAACACCATGATACATGAGATAGAACAAGGTGCGCAAGGTCGTCCACCTGCTAAAATAGACAGTTGCAGACAAGGAATGTCCTAACCCATAGTAATAGAAAATTTGCCCCTGTCTTTTTGTCAAGACAAACCATAGACATCAATCAAATAAAAGACAAGTCATGAGACATCATCACTTCTCTGAATCCTTCATGGGACATCCTCGAGGAAGCTAGTAACTTGACTCGAACACAAAGCCAAAAGATAATCAACAATCAACAGTCAAAGAAAAAGAGTCATGTTACATCTTTGATTCTCTAAATCCTTCATGGGACATCCTCGAGAAAGCTAGTAACTAGACTCAAAGACAATTCCAAACAAAAAGATAAGACAAAACAAGCCACAATGTCAATAGCCAGTAAGAATATTTTCCAAATTTTGATCTGTTTATTGTTTAATTGTCTAAGAGATTGACAAGATGTTGTTTCATAAGGCCTGGTTTCAGGGATGACACATATCGTATAAGACATTAATTCTAGTTTCAATCATGTGACCACCTTTATAAGGTAATGATGAAGTCTGATTTCAAAAAGACACATATCGTATAAGACGTCGAGTCTGGTTTCGATCATGTGACCACTTGTATAAGGCAATTATGATGTTTGACTAAATGACAATGTCTATTTTTAGGAAGGACACATCCTGTATAAGACATAGGTTGATTGTTTTGGTTATTGCTTTGGAAATTTTTTTGGTTTGACTTGATGACCTTGTTGACTTATTTTGTTTTGTTGATGCGTGACTTGTCTTGATGTTTTGAAAATTGTTTATGTTCGACGACAATGTCTGACTTATTTTAACTAACACAATAATCCCTACAGGACCGATTTAGTGTGGCCTTGGGGGCTCATTGATTGATGGCCTTTGCTACATTATACATGTACAGACCTCGTAGTTCAACTGGACTTTGACCAACAAGAATGACTAAATAAGATTTGATTTATTTGAAGATATCTGATGTGTGTGATAGTGAATGTGGCAAACCCTAATGAATTGACCTAGTGCAACCTTAGGGGCTCATCGATTGATGGCCTTACCTACATTGTACATGCAAGGATCTCATAGTTCGACATGACCAATGACTTTGTCTTATTGATGGGATTGAGTCATGATTTTATTTTGATAAACCTAAAAGGAATGACCTAATGCCTTGGGGCGCATCGATAGATGGTCTTGCCTAAGTCTAGTTGTAGAGGAAATGTAGTTTGACATGACCAATGACTTTACTGGTGTGATTGAATTTGACTCTATTTTTTTGGTTTTTGAAAGTTATTTGGATGTTCTTTTGGATATTTTACATGTTTTTATTTATTTTTTGTCTTTTGTTGTTTGGATGTTCTATGAGGATCGTGAAAAATACATGTGAATCATATCTATAAGAAAGCATGCAAGCATGCACAAGAATCCAAGGACAACCATGACCTTTCCCCTAGTCAAGATGAAAACCAATTGACAGGTGATGAGGATGATGATGATGTTGTTTGACATGGGAAGGACCTATCTTGAAATAATGTGAGGATGACGATAATATGAATAAAGGATCAAGGTTTTTAGAAAAGATAGAAACAAAGCCAAGGAATGTTTTGAATGATTTGCTAGGATGCATAGCAAGATTGTATGGATTGGGCTTGTTGCATTTGGAATGAATTTTCTAAATTGGATGAGACAATGGAAGATCCTTAGACCATTGACAAGGGAAAAACCAAGGCATGTGATAGGTATGAATAAATGATGGGTGGCTTTGGTAAAAGATAAGTGACATGAGGATTTTTGGCTAGAAAAATATCATATGGTCTCCAAGGACTATGTCATATAAGGATATCTCGTTTTCTTCAAGGTATGGGTTTGGAAAATGCTATGAAGGCTATGACATGATATTTTGTGTATAGTGTATGACCAAAAGATAGACATTTCAAGAGTTTTTCCAAAGCATCATTTATGTTTGTACCCCAATCCTTATTGAGATCAAAGTAGGTGGGAAATTGGAAATGAGTAGTAGGGCTTAGATGGATAGATGGAAATGTCATAATAAATGTCATATGAAGGATATGGGAGATGAGACAACTTGCCCCCAAGTGTAATGGTCCACATAGATAATTTCTTACACATGATGCCTATTTGCTAGGTTTTCATCATGGTACTTATCCAAAGTGCCATAAGAATGATTTTCACAATTGGAAGAAATTTTTCTCTTAACTTTTTTTTTTTGGTGTCACCAAGATGCATGTTTGCCAAGCTTTCATCAAGGTTATATTTTTTCAATTTTTCAATTTTTTGCATTTTTGTATTTTATGGATGGCCTTGATGCTTTAGATGATCACTAATTGTGTTGAATCCATTGATGGTGTTGATGTATAGACTAGTGCCATGATATTCCAATAATGACCTTGATGAAGTAGTTGCCTTATCAGGATCATAACACTTGCATACAATTGATTGATATCATTGTGATCCTTGTTGATACTAGAGTTGGCCTTTTTAGAATACACACATCATGATAGAGTGCCATGAGAGTCCTTACAATAAAGAGTTGCTACCAAGATGCAATGGATTTGTGACATGGGACTTTTGAAATTTAGGTGAGATGTAGGATTATGACGGATGATGGTAGTGGGAGGATTGTTTGGAAATTTAGATGAATCACTTTTTATTTTCCAAACTTGGGATGTTGGATGGCAAAGTTTGGAATTTTGATTGCGATAGTTTTTGGAACCAACACTTTTATATGCCTTGCTTGATGACCATTTTGAAGGAGGTGGACATTTATTATATGTGGGAGTCCTCTTTTCTTGTGGCTCCACATTTTGATTGACTTTTACTTTTGAACTATTTTCTTTGCTTGATCCATTTTTCTTTGGGATCCATTTTCACTTCTTTTGTCCACTGGGATTTTTTTTTTGATTCCATGGCCCTTTACATTTGATTTTGAACTTTGGATTTGTAATAATTTTCTTTTTGTTGGTTCCAAATGGACGGTTTATCTATGTTGGAATAATGGTTTATGGTGTGGATGGAAGGAGTGTTGACAACAACCTTATGGTAAGAACTACTCATGGACCCCATTTTGATGTTTGTATAAGATAAAGTTTCCCCCAATATAGATGAGGTAAAAATAACATCATTTGGTTCTCTGAATGAAGAATAACCAAGGCCTTGATGTCTAGGATTTTCAAAAAATTGTATTGGTTCTCGAATGCCTTGCTCATGTATTCCTAGTCCTTTTTGTCAATACTTCATGCTTTGACATATTCTCTTTGCAATGGGGTATTTATCATTTTTGAAGCAAGATGTGAACCCATCATTGTGGAAATTGTTGCTTGAAATATTCGTGATCAATGGTAGTGTCTTGATCAAAGATGGGTTTGTCTTAAATGATATGGTTGGGAATGGAATTTGATCAAGGATAGGTGTATTTTGGATGCCTTGATTATCTAGAAGGACTTCTTGGATACACTTAAAGATAGGGTCATGAGATGGACTAATTTGATCTTGACATGAAGGTGAAGCCATAATGTCAGGGTTTGGAATTTCCATTTGACATGTATCCTCAAGTTTAGTAGATGGGAGTTGAATTTGGAGACCATGAATAGATGTAGATTTTAGATGGAATGGATTGGAAGGGATTAGTGGATGAAGGACTAGGATAGGACATGGAGGCTTGGAAGGTATTGGTGGAAATTTTGTTTTCCTTGTCAAGGTTAGGATAGACCATATGACTAATAGATGTTTGTCATGGATTAATGACATGGATTATGCTAAGGGACTCTTGATAATGAGGGTATATGCATGAGGATTAGGGTTTATGAGTTGTTGGTAGGAAGGGTATGTGGGTAGTTTACCATGGGTTGATGTTGATTGGAATTTGGATTGGATAAATTGTCTTTTGAAGTCTATGGCTTGTTGGTATTGACCATTACAAAGTAACTGGTGTTCAATTTGACTAGCAAGCATATCAAGGTAAATTGCAGACATGGTGGTGAGGTTATGACAAAAAGTGGAGTATGACTAAGGTATGTGATATGAGGTCTAAGGTATGATAATGAAAAGAGGGTGACTTAAGTCTAAGGTATGCAACCTAAGATATGTTTTTGGATTTTTTTTATAAGGAATGAATGCTAATGTAACTATTTTTTTTTTGGTTTTTTTTGGAAAATAAGGAATGTTAACGATAATGTGCTAATTTATCTCTAAAATGATGGTGTCCTAAAATGAATATGTCTAAGTATGAGATAGTGTAGGAAATCTTTTAAAGGTAATCAATTTTGGGAGATTTGAAAAGAGGTTACTAACCATCCAAAGTTTAATGAAGGCTTCAATTTGGTTTGTCAAGGGACCTTTTGTGAGACTAAGAACAAGAGATAAAGTGAGTTTCCAACCTAGAATAATGAGCTGGAAAGACTCACCAAGATGAGAAAAGATAACAAGTGTGACAAGTAACTAGGTTCAATGACAATTTTTGTTGAAGCAAAGGTTTATCCAAAGTATCGAAAGTTGACCTATTCTAAAATCTACAAAGGTGATTGTCCTAAAAGTCTGATTGATCTGAAGATAACTAGGACTCTTAAAAGGTAACTAAAGTTTGCAACTAGTATGTCTATTGCTATGGCTAAATGATACTAAAAGGTGGAATGATGAAAAGTATGAGAAAACATTTCTTTTTTATGTTCAGAGATCACTGTGAAAGGATAATCAGAGACCAGTTTTGACTGTTTGACCTCAGAATTTGATAGTGGAATCTATTTTTCTATTTATCAGGGAATTGTGGTTTAGGTTAACAAATGCGTCGCAAAAACTAATAGATGGGTATGTGCAGGATCATCATGGTAAAAATAGGCCCTTAAGTGGCAATTTTTTTTGAAAAATCAGTGTTAGGCAACTTGACGTAAAAATTTGAATAAGTTATCTATATTATTTCAAAAATATGTAACAGTAGAATTTGTAGAAAATTGAATGTAGTTTGTAAAATACTAGGTTTATTTAAAAATAAATAAAATCTATTTGGTGAAAATTTGAAATTTCAATGCAGTAGTACTTAAATTTTGGGAAAAAATAAGAGAAGTAGGTGTCTGTCTAACCACCCTAACCATAATCAAATGATAATATTTTTTTATAAGATTTTATATATAAGTAGAGGACTCATGTGCGAATGTGATGCATATTTTTTTGTAATTTTTTTCCAAGTAAATAAATAATTTTGAATTTTTTATTACAACTTTTAAAAAATATAAAAACGCGTATGCCTGACCACCTTAACTTTGTCAAAACTTCATGAAATTTATTTTTTCTTTTTTTAATCCTATAGTATGTGAAGCATAGAATGTGACACATGTTTTGGATTCAAAAAATGTGATACCGTTTGATAGTTATAGATGTTTTTCAATCAGCCTATCAATTAGGACTTTAGTCATAATTCTAATAGAAAATGAATAATAATTATTTATTAAATTCAAATTAAAGCATAATTTATATTTGTGGAAAGATGAGAATCTCCTCTAAAAACCATTTTTGTTTCATCAATTTTGGGTAAAAAAAAGTCGTTAGCCACATACCTTACAAATACCCATAATATTGCCACTTTTTGGCCCATCATGATCTTGCACATACTTAGATGTAGTTTTTAGTGTCAGATTTGATTTTATGGTAAAATATGTCTTAGGTATGTGATATGAAGATGCATCGTTCCATATTGAAAATGTGGCTCATTAGATCAGATGCCTCATAAATGTTTTTAGTTGTGATTTTCAGTCTCAGATGCTCTGTAGGTTTGAAACTTGTGACTCAGGATATCATATGTGGTGTTTTGTGTAACATATACAACTCAGTATGAAAGATGTGGGTTTCTGGATGAAAAATGGGACTTAACATGACAATGCAGGTTTTTGTGTGACAAATAAGACTCATAACAATAGATGTGATTCTCTATAGTAGATGCAGTTTTTTGTGTGATAGATATGACTTAGTATGATAGATGCAAGTTTTTGGTTGACATATGTGACTCAGTATGATAGATGTGGCTTTCTGTTTGACAATTGTGGCTCATAACAACAAATGTGACTCTCTATAGTAGATGTGGTTTACTGTAAATTTACAAGTTTAACTAGGTCTAATTTTGATCAAATTTTGGAAAATAGAAGATAATTAGAAAATAATTTATTTCGGTTTGGTTTTGACATGAAAATGTTTAAATCCAAATAGACAAGTATGATTCCTATGGTTGGAAAGGATAATATCTATTGAGTTCCCACTTAGATTTCTCTAGCTGCACTTATTTAGAGTGGATGATGAGAAGCTTGACCACATTGGCTCCCCTCCACGACACTTGCTTCTATGGGTCATCCAAGCTTTGAGTTCTCATGAATATCCCATGACAAACTCTTCATCTCTACTAAGAACCGCAAGTATGTGGGATGACTTCAGAGGCTTGACCTCTTGTACTAGCAAATAGAGGGATTTTCGTAATCTAAAAATAAATGGCTTTTAATAAGGGCACCCGTTCAGGTGGCTATGCGTGAGGCAATATTAACTTGTCTGCATATCTACACATGTATTGTTAAGTTTTCCATTAGCATTCACATTTGTATAATAGTTCAGAGTATCTTGGCTTTAGCTTCATTGTTGTTCTGAGTTGCCTTAGGGTGAGTAGTTTGTCCCACCAAGAAAGGCCTAGTTCTAAAGTCAATAACAATTTCTCTTACACCCAGGATCACACAAGTGTGCAAGGGGAGAGGATACTTTTATTATTGAATTGGATTTTAATCTAATAGAATGTGTGAACACACCAAACAAAGAGAACAATAATTTATTTTAAGCACCAAATGAGATATGATCTAATCTAACCAAACAATCTGTTTCAAAATCAATCTTCGACAAGCATTCTACAAGACCACACATTAGAAGTTTGAATTTTTGTCTTCGTTAATTATCCTACAAACACATTTTGTATATTTTTCTTCTATGAATCGTCCTACTAACACTATATTAACTCCATAAGATCACATGCTACAAACTTTGAATTAGTCATAATGAAAAACTGTAATTATTAAAGTAAAAATTTTAGAATTTTAGAAATCAAAAAATCATTTTTTAGTAGCCAAATGCATCACAAGAAGCCACAAATGTTTCGTGCAAAGTTAAATACATTGTTTCATTCTTCATATGTAGTTCACGGGGTCAAATGTGTTGTTTTGTGCCTCAGATGCATCGTTCTGTACCTGTTCCTGCAAAAAACTAAAATTTTCTATAGATTTTTTTGAGGATTGTTTCTTCACGTTGGGTTCACCAGATGTAGCACAGGGAAAATTCATAGGTTAACCAATACATGCGTAAATCCATAGGTTAGCAGTAAAATCATAACTCAAACTAAACCTATGCTAACAATAAAGAACAATGGAATATAAAGCATAAACAAAAGAACGATCTCACCAAACCCCTTATGCATTCCATGGATCACCTTCATTGAACTTCTCCATTTCGCTGTAGTATAAATGCCCTCATATTTCTCTTAAGAATACAAGTATAGCCTCATGATAGTGTTAATAGCGAAACATCAAATATTTATAAAGTTGATTTCAAAACTCATAAGATTTCTGGGGGAGTAATAATGATGAAGGTAAAGCCAATTTATAGAAAATATGATTTTTGAATCACATGCTTACATTAAGGATATTTAATTGACGATTTAGATTAAAAGATATGACATGCAATAGGGTTAGGTTTGAATTAGTGTGAGTGATAAAGCATAAAAGGTGGGGATTAAATTAAATAATAATTTAATCTTTAGTGGAAACTAGCCGAGACATAAAAGAATAAAGATTGCATGTAAAAGATAAAGATTGACATGGATAGAAGATAAGAATAAATTAATTAAATAATTAATATTCTTTAATTAATAGAGGTTTCCATGTAGAAGATAAGGTCTAATCTAGATAACAGACTAATTAACACTAAAAGTCTATTCATTAAAGATAATCAGATATTATCTCACCAAATAACTGAATGATCTAATTATATCTAGACTTAAGTGATAAATGACTAATTAGATAACAAAGAGATTATCTAATTATAGATGAATATGCTATGGATAAATATTTTTTTATGAATTAATTAATGATTTATTTCAACATTCAAGATTTTGGATTAAATTAAATAATTAACTATTTATTTAATTACAGTTGAAAGAGTCATAGGGATAAATTAAATAATATTTTATTTAATTTTAGAAAGAAGATAAATTTAATTAGTGACATAATTAAATAAATAATATTTATTTAATTAATCAAGGAAGAATAAAGGTAAGAATGAATTAATTAAATAATTAACATTATTTATTTATGAGAAATGAAGATGGAAGGATTATGAAGAAGTTAAGGGTCATAGGCCTAGGACAAGTTTTAGTGTCTACACTTTGCATACACAAAAAAATGTCACAAATTCAAGAACATATGAATTTGATTCATGCTCCTTCTTATGAGTTTTGAGCTTAAGTTCCTATCTAGCCCTTTGCAGTTTGGGGTTTGGACATCATTTGAAATGTATCACCACCTTCCTGTAAAATCCCCATCTTTCACATATAAACTTAAATCACATTTATTTAATCCTTTTTAATTACGTCGTTAGAAAATTCCAAATTCATGCTTCAAAAGCTATAAGAAAATTTTTAACCTTCTGAATATATTAAAAAGACGTGCCTAAATTCTTTATTAAATTGAGTGAATAATTTTTGTTAAGGCTAGGCTGATACATGGTGGCGTTCACGATTACATTTAACAAAAATATGTTTCAATTATTCTTTGATGGGAATCCATGTCCTCATTCCAATCTACCAAGGAATTTCCTAAATCCACATTACATTAGCCATTTGTCAACATTTCATGTCTTGTATAGGATTTCATAGTTTGAATATAGTTTACCCTAATTTTGTGCAGAGAGACATATTTTAACCCCTCTTCCAGTAGCAACAACTTCCTAGGCATGCATAATATAAAAGGAATAGCTATCCACCAAAATGTGAACTGCATTACAATTTTTTCTCAAGGAAATGGAAGGAAAGCGTATGACACATGAACTATTTAACAAAAGTCTCAAGAACTGTACTAGAAATTATTTTTCCACTATGGAAGTGGATGATTCAGAAGTAAACACTATTTTAGGAAGGTAATGTTGAAGAGATATGTACTTAGCTCAAGACAATGGTGAAGAATGTCTAGTGTAGGTGCTGAAATCTACTGTGTTGCCTCTATCCCTCTTCACATTTTATCCCAATAAGTGTGTCCATAATTCCTCCAACCTTTATTCCTTGGTGGCTTTCCATAGTCAGAAAGTTTCCTTGGCTTGAAATTTCCTAAAGCCTCCTCAACAAGTCCATTTCCTACCTCTCCAACTATACCCAAAACTATTTGTAGTTTCCCATCACATTGTAGGTAGGGATGATGATGTCAAAACTTGTGAAAATCACTTCTTTGCCAGTCCATTGCATTTTCTTGAAGGTTTCTACAACCTTTTCAACAAACCCCTTTCTATATGCCATTTCTACCTGACTATCTCTCTATACTTCATTTCCTCCTCTACTATGTAGCCTCCAGTTCGTCTATACCCTCTTCCTCCTCCGTGAGTTTCTCCATTTTCTGCATTTTGTCTTGTTGACCTCCTCTTCTACTCATGTTTCTCTTTTCTTCCCTAATAAAGCCCATCCTTTGTATTTTCTACATTGCTCTCTCTCAGTTGCCTTCAAATCCTCACACCCTTTGACCTCTTATCCTCCTCTCGCACTGTCTTTCTTCTCCTCTCCCTCTGCTCATGTCTTCCTCCAGATTATCACATGACCAAATATCTACACAAATAGGGGAGTCATAATGATTTAATGGAAAAATGGCCTCGTTTTTCTCCGCAATCCTCAAGTCTCTTTTTTTCTTCCAAGAGAGGGATACCATACCTTACTAATGGAATGGCCTTCCTCATCAATCACATGCTCCACTCTTCTCTTTAAGGATATTTTTCTCCTTTAATAAATATCTTCCTTCTCCTCGTTCTCTTTTACTATCCCTTTCTTTTCATTTTTTTTTTCAACCACTTAATGTATATAGGAAATGGTCTTCTCGATGGGGATGTGACATCCTTCCCCCCTTGGGATAAGCTATCTCAGCTTATTAAATTGTCTTATTTGATAATCTCTTCAAAATTTTGGATTACTAGCCACATTAATTTTCTTTGCACCCCTTATCCTTGCCTCTCAGGTGGTCCACTTTTCCCCAATTTGACCAATTTAAAATGATTTTTTTATACAATCCAAGAGGGTTCATATTGAACGTATACTCTTGAGTAAATATTGTCACTTAATCCAATCCTCCATTTTAAAATTAGTAGTTGATATTCCTTAAAAGATAACCATATTATACTAGTGGGTACACACATTTAGCAATTGACCTTAGTAAGATATTAAAGTATCAAGCAACAAAAACTACCTTTTACCATTAAGTATTATGGTAGTTACAACCTAGTCATTCAAACATACACCCTCAATTATTTGTATTTTATGTTCTTGGCATTTCATGTTCATACCCTAAGAAATATTTTTAATACTCTTAAATATGAAAGGACATTTTCCTCATGTCAAGGGGTAAAATCAAATCAAATCAGTATGTTGGGGAAATATCAATCATCAAATATCTTAAGCTTCCACTACAAACTCTAATTTACCTTTTTATAATTCATATATCCAATTTTCCCTTTTCCCCCATCAAGGGTTCCTTTGCTAAGACTAACCATCCATTCATAAGAGCTTAAAAGTCCATTTAGGATACTCAAAACAATTATGTGCATATCAAGTGACCAACTTGGTTATGGTCAATTGGTAGTGTGAGACAATGTAACCTACAATCCAGTGAGCCTCAAAGGTCCAAAATTTGAGCTTGGTTGCTTTGATACCAATGTAAAATCCCCATCTTTCACAAATAAACTTAAATCATGTTTATTTAATCATTTTTAATTACGTCGTTACAAGAAAATTCTAAATTCGTGCTTCAAAATCTATAAGAAATTTTTTTAACCTTCTAAATATATTAAAAAGACGTTGTGCCTAAATTCTTTATTAAATTGAGTGCATAAGTTTTGTTAAGGCTAGGCTAATACATGATGGAATTCACAATTACATTTAACAAAAATATGTGTTCAATTATGCTTTGATTGGAATCCATGCCCTCATTCCAATCTACCAAGGAATTTCCTAAATCCACATTACATTAGCCATTTGTCAACATTTCACGTCTTGTCTAGGATTTCATAGTTTGAATATAGGTTACCCTAATTTTGTGTAGAGAGACATATTTTAACCCCTCTTCCAATAGCAACAACTTCCTAGGAATGCATAATATAAAATGAATAGCTATCCACCAAAATGTGAACTATATTACAAGTTTTTCTCAAGGAAATTGAAGGCAAGCATATGACACATGAACTATTTAACAAAAGTCTCAAGAATGGTACTAGCAATTATTTTCCCACCTTGGAAGTGGATGCTTTAGGAGTAAACACTATTTTAGGAAGGTAATGTGGAGGAGAGATGTACTTAGCTCAAGACAATGGTAAAGAATGTCTAGTGTAGGTGTTGAAATCTGCTATGTTGCCTCTAACCCTCTTCATGTTTCATCCCAATAAGTGTGTCCATAAATCCTCCAACCTTTATACCTTGGTGGCTTTCCAAAGTTAGCAAGTTGCCTTGGCTTGAAATTTTCTAAAGCCTCCTCAACAAGTCCATTTTCTGCCTCTCCAACTATACCCAAAACTATTCGTAGCTTCCCATCATGTTGTAGGTAGGCATGATGATGTGAAAGCTTGTGACAATAAGCTCTTTGCCAATCCATCACATTTTCATGAAGCTTTCTACAACCTTTTCAACAAACCCCTTTCTACATGCCATTCCTACCTAACTGTCTCTCTATACTTCATTTTCTCCTCTACTATGCAACCTCCGGTTCATCTATACCCTCTTCCTCCTTCGTGAGTTTCTTTATTTTTTGAATTTTCTCTTGTTGACCTCCTTTACTGCTCACATTTCTCTTTTCTTCCCTAATAAAGCCCATCCTCTACATTTTATACATTGCTCTCTCTATGTTGCCTTCCAATCTTCACACCCTTTGAATTCTCCTCCTCTCCCTCTACTTATGTCTTCCTCTAGATTATCACACAACCACATATCTAGACAAACAAGGGAGTCATAATGATTTAATGGAAAAATGGTCTTGTTTTTCTCCACATGTCCTCAAGTCTCTTTTTATTCCTTCCAAGAGAGGGGTACCATACCTTATTAATGGCACAGCCTTCCTCATCAATCCTATGCCCCCCTCTTCTCTTTAAGGATATTTGTCTACTTTAATAAATATCTTCCTTCTCCTCGTCCTCTTTTACTATCCCTTTCTTTTCATTATTTATTTTTTTGACCAGTTAATGTGTCTTCTCGATGGGGATGTGAAACTTCCTCTATTGGACATACATTCATAATAACTACAATAGATTACTTCACAAAGTGGGTAGAAGCAATTCCCCTTCATTGAACAACTGTTGATATGAAATGTTGTTTCATTTTATAACACATTATTGCTCACTTTGGACTTCCTTCAACATTAGTGATGTAGCCACAGATGGAGGGTCCTCAAAGAGAACAATCTAGACCATGCAACAAGAGTCACACAATGGAAGCAACACAAAAATTGAAATAAAATACAAATTCAAACATTCTTTTTATCAGAACATTGGACTACAACTAACTGGAAACATATGGGATTATATATTTGGCTCGCAAGCCTAATTACGACATGCTCCTCAATACGAGTGAAAATCCTATAGAGAAATTATTTCTTTCTCTAATCTCTAACTCTATTACCTTCTAATGATCAATTACAATGCTTTATACACATTCACAAATCTAGAAACATCTGTATTGGGGGTATGTGTAGGATCATGATGGGCCAAAAAGTGGTGATATGATGGGTTTTTGTAGGGTATGTGGCTGATGACTTTTGTTTTACCCAAAATTGATCAAACAAAAAGGGTTTTTAAAGGAGATTCTCAACTTTCCACCAATATAAATTATGCTTTACTTTGAATTTAATAAATAATAATTATTTATTTTCTATTTGAATTACAACTAAATTCCTAATTGATAGGTTGATTGAAAAACATCTATAGCTTTCAAACGGTATCATATTTTTTGAATATGAAACATGCGTCACATTCTATGCTTTGCATACTATAGGATTAAAAAAAGAAATTAATTTCATGAAGTTTTGACCAAGTTAAGGTGGTTAGACATATGAGTTTTTTTATTTTTAAAATTTGTAATAAAAAATCACAATTAATTATTTACTTGGAAAAAATTACAAAAAATATGCATCACATCAGACATGAGTCCTCTACTTATATCTAAAATATTATAAAAAATATTATCATTTTTTTGTGGTTAGGTTAGTCAGATAGACACCTACTTCTTATTTTTTCCCTAAAATTTAAGTACTACTACATTGAAATTTCAAATTTTCACCAAATAGATTTTTAAAAATAAACCTAGTAGTTTAGAAACTACATTCAATTTGCTAAAAATTCTATCCTTACATTTTTTTGAAATAATATAGATAACTTGTTCAAATTTTTACGTCACATTACCTAACTCTGATTTTTCTAAATTTTTTGCCACTTAAGGGCCTATTTTTTCCATGATGATCCTGCACATACCCTTGGCCCAAAAATTATTACAATCTATGATTAAAGAAAATGTAATGTGTGCGTGCATATGTCGGCCTCAAATTTGAATTACTACTCGGTGAATGAATAAGATGAAGCATGGACCTAGATTAAGGTTGGGAAAACTCCATAGAAAAATTCAAATAACACCGAAAAGATTTGAAAGATACAAAAATGATCCACAAGTGATTGAACTAGCTATTAGATAAGAAAAAATATTCTGGTGTCAGTTCAAGAAACTGCCACATAATTTGGAAGCGATAACTTGCTAGAAAATGAACCAATCGGCTCAATTATTGGAATAAGGTAAATGAATATATGCATGATATAAACATAGATCTACAAGGTCTAGCAAGAAAACATGAAGAATTATCAAATCTACCAACTTGAACTAAACAAAAACTGAAACAAAGATAAATTGAAAAAAAAAATTGGGTGGTGCAAGATTGCTACGACCCAAGGATGCTCCTGCATTAGACACCCTGGTGAGAAAATATGTTCCATGAGAGGAACTCATGAACATCTGACCGGACCCAAGATATAGATCCTGTGCTCATTTCTAATCCAAATGTCTTCTTTGTCTGCAGTTTTCTTCCTCCTAACCTCTCTTCTTTCATCTATCAAATCCTACAACTTCTTCTTCTTTGCACCTCCTTTTCCTTGCCTCACATCTATATAGGGTAGCAAGGGATATTTACCACTACTCACCTTCTTCCATTCACCTGATCTATCTCTTTTCAAGGGCTCCATCTTTCCTACAACCAAAGTCTTCTGCTACATAACTCTATCCTTACATCAATTTGATACCATATTACTTTCATATTTAGCCACAAGGCCCTTCAAATACATTCCATCCTTTAGTACAACCTTTTCATCTTGCTTCTCAACACTGCAACTCTTCACGAGACTTGAGTTCTTCACTTCCTCCTACTTATTCTTCAAGGAAGCCAAAGTAAAATTTTGTCCATCCTTCTCTATTGTAATCAGATTTCTTCTGTAATCATATATAGCTCTTCTATCAAATTGCAAAGGTCTACCCAACAAAACATGAAAAGCACTCACGAACAAACATTAGACAAAACTACATCTCTGAAGGGAGAATATTAAAGTTCACCCAACACTACTCTTTCACCTCCTTTACATGATCATCTTGTAACCAACTTATCCCATAAGGACAAGGATGTGAAAACCTCTTCAAACTAAGTTTCTCCATCATCTCCTTAGATACCAAGTTATCAGTACTCCAAATGTCCATAATAACCTTACAACACTTACCTCCCGATTTTCACATAGTCTAGACAACATTCTTCCTTTGTGAATTCTAAGTCTCTTCCCTACTCTACGTCATCAAGAATCTCCTAACCATAAGAGATTCTCCTTGCTACGATTCTATCCCATCTTCAGTTACCTGCTCTTCATGTGTCATAAAATTATTTTTACCAGTTCCTTTAATTGATCCCTCAGGACACTCAAAAGATTGATGTCCAATTTCTCCACACTTGAATCATCTTCCCAAGAATTCCCTACTACTATTTCCTGTCCTTTGTACGGTCTAATCTGATTCTTTACTCCACTTAGATCTAGATTATTCTTCACTCGTCTACTTCTCCTTGTTGCTTCTCATCTACTTTTATTTCCCTTTGAGGTTATTTTGTTGTCTTTTCTTCACTTTATCTTCTACCTTAAGAGCATATTGGTAGGAATCTTTAGCAATGAAAATCCTCAACATACTCATCTCATCTTGAATGTTAAATCTAAGGAAATTTATATACCTTGCCACCTTCTCCCTAATTATCTCTCAATGCCCAGATCTGATTGTCATATTGTAAAATTCCTCAATGTACTCTTTCACACTCATGTCCTTCTACTTCAGGTTCTGCAACCTTTTGAACAATTCCAACTCATAGTCTTCCAAAATGAACTTAGCCTTCAGCCTTGCAACCATCTGCCTCCACCGAGTGATTCTTGTTTCACCATTCTCCACTATGTGTTTCTACAACTCTTTCCACCATAAAGAAGCATGTCCCTTCAACTTAATTTGTGCCAACCTAACCCTCAACGGGTCTCTAATATCCTCGAGCTCAAAATAGTCTTCCAAGTCTCCTATCTAGTCTATCAAGTCTTCTAGATTGAATGTACCAGAGAAGTTAGAAACCTCAACCCTATGATTTCTACTTACTTGTGCCATTGCTCTTAACAGTCTCTCTTTTCCCTCATCTATTGGTCCTTTAGCCTCTTTAGCCTCAAGTTCTTCTGTCACTTCTTCATATTCATCCTCCGGTTTAGGCTTCATCCTCAGACCATCCAAGGCATTTTAGATCTCATTCCTCAAGTCATTTCCTAAAATCCTCCATCATTTGCTCCATTCTTCTAGGGTTCATCCTTCATGGTGACATCTCTTCCTTTGCTTGGTGCAACTACCTTAGCTCAATGATCTGACTACAAGGTTTCAATCATTGGGTACGTGCAGGGTCATCATGGAAAAAAAAGGCCCTTAAGTGGCAAAAAATTCAGAAAAATTCGAGTTAGGCAACTTGACGTAAAATTTTGAATAAGTTATCTATATTATTTCAAAAATGTGTAAGAATAGAATCTTTAGGAAATTGAATGTAGTTTCTAAACTACTAGGTATGTTTAAAAAATAAATAAATCTATCTAGTGAAAATTTGAAATTTCAATGCAGTGGTACTTAAATTTTAGGGAAAAAATAAGAAGTAGGTGTCTGTCTGACCACCCTAACCACAATAAAATGATAATATTTTTTTATAATATTTTAGATATTAGTAGAGGACTCATGCCCTGATGTGATGCATATTTTTTTGTAATTTTTTTCCAAGTAAATAATTAATTATGATTTTTTTAAAAATATAAAAACTCGTATGTCTGACCACCTTAACTTGGTCAAAACTTCATGAAATTCAATTTTTATTTTTTTAATCTTATATTATTCAAAAGATATAATGTGACCCATGTTTTGGATTCAAAAAATGTGATACCATTTGAAAGCTATAAAAAAATTTCAATCAACCTTTCAATCAGGACTTTAATTGCAATTTGAATTGAAAATGAATAATAATTACTTATTAACTTAAAAAATAAAGCATAATTTATATCGGTGGAAAGTTGAGAATCTCCTTTAAAAACAATTTTTGTTTCATCAATTTTGGGTAAAAAAATAGTCGTCAGCCACATACCCATCATATTGCCACTTTTTGGCCCATCATGATCCAACACATACCTTGCCTCTCTCTCAGTGGTCTATTGAACACACTTATAGCCTATCTCATATCGGTGACTTGTTCATGCTAGAAATTCCACAAGGACCCCAACCTACTCAAGGTTCGCAACTAGATCCCATCTCAAGATTTGTAGGTTCACAACCAACTTTGATACCATTTGATGCAACCACAGTCAAAGGGTCCTCAAAGAGAACAATTTAGACCATGCACCAAGAGTCACACAATGGAAGCTACACACAAATTGGAAGCAAATACAAATTCAAACATTCTTATTATCAAAAAAATTTATTACAACTAACCGACAACATCTAGGATTATAGACTTGGCTCACAGGCCTGATTACAACATGCTCCTCAATATGAGTGAAAATACTATAGAGAAATTCTTTCTTTCTCTAATCTCTAACTCTACTTCCTTCTAATGATCAATTGCAATACTTTATACACATTCAAAAATTTGGAAACATCTGCGTCAGCCCAAAAATTATTACAATCTCTGATTAAATAAAATGTAATGTGTGTGTGCATATGTCAGCCTCAAATTTGAATTACTCCTTGGTGAATGCATAAGATGAAGCGTGTACCTAAATTAAGGTCAGGAACACTCCATATAACAATCGAATCACACCAACAAGATCCGCAAGATACAGAAATGATCCACAAGCAATCGAAGTAGTCATTAGATAAGAAAAATTATTCCGATGCTAGTTCAAGAAACTTCCACATAATCTGGAAGTGATAACTTGCCAGAAAATGAACCAATCAAGCTCAAATCTTTGAATAAGTTAAATGAACATATCCATAATGTAAACATAGATCCGCAAGGTTTAGTGAGAAAACATTAAGAATTACCAAATCTACCAACTTGAACTGAACAGAAACTGAAACAAAGATAAATTGAAATTTTTTTTTTTTGGGTGATGCAAGATTGCCACGACCCAAGGATGCTCCTGCATCAGTTAATTTGTGGAAATGGTACACCATTTAATAATAATTATGTGAATAAGTTCTTGGAAACGTTTAACATACACCATCACTTTTCAATACCCTACTATCCCCAATCTAACGGTCAAGTCAAATCAACTAATAAAACCCTTAATTTTTTTTAAAGAAAACTTTTAGCAAACATAATAAGTATTGGCACACACAATTAACATATGTGCTATGGGCCTATCACGTGCGATTATTAGATTATCCATAGGGACTACACCTTATAATCTCGTATATGGTACCAAGGCAATAATTCCCTTGGAGTTAGAGATTCCTACATTAAGAATCACTCTTCAAGGAAATATTGATGATAATAATTACAAAGAACAACAGTTGCATCAGCTTGAAATTCTCAACGAACAATGCATCAATGCCCTTGAGCACCTCTAGGCTTACTCTAAAAGAAGGCAGTCTAGCTACAATGAAAATTTCATCCCTTGTGTATTGAATGAAGGAAATTTCATGTTGTGACAATCAATGTAACATCAATACTAACCTGGCTAATAAAGGAAAATATGCACCAATACTATGACTAATCAACTTGAATAGTGTGAATGATAAAGAAATGATGTTAGGGTTAGTAGAGGACAATCTATGTGCTCTCAAATTGCTTCATTCTTGAGAAACAATTATTTGTATGTCTTGAATACTAAGGTAATTATTTAAATTAATTTTTAGATGGTTACTTTAGTTTCATACTATTCTAGACAATCTTGCATGTTATGTTAGATTATATCCTTATATGCATTTAATATTCTTTAATTAGATCATAAGTGTATTTAATTTATCATAACATACTTAATCACAATGTTGCATCTAAGAGAAACTAGAATAAGATCACATAAAGCATGTTAAATCATGACTTGACATTCATTAAATAGTCTTACAAATATTATTTAATCAATCATATTTCCATTTAACATTAAACACATTAAAGAAACTAATATAACATCAAATGATCATATATATATATATATCAAAGTTTTGTGTACATGTCATCAATATATACAATGCTAATAAGGTCTTATGACTGCTAGATCCCTTGGGATCTAGTGCTTGCATTTGTTTAGAGGTGGTTTGTTGGGAGATGACAGTATGTGATCATGATTGTAAGCCACCAAGTGCATTAATAGAAAATTGTAAACCATGTACCTATCCAAGGGCCTCCTGACGCTCCCCTACTAATTGATCTCTCTTTGCCTATATTCTAGCTACCACTAAATGTAGTCTCTCAAACTATGCTAGGGTTCAAGATGATTTAGAATCTAAGGCAAGCCTCGGCTTGGTGGACATGTCATCCAAGACTCTCATACACTAACCACAGTCTGACATAGGGCTCGAAAAACTCTAGATCCTGCTCCATAATGGGCGGGGGAACATAGTTTGTATCAGTGGCCTCCTCATAGATTGATGGGGCCACTATCTTTGTAGCCACTTGATGATAGAGATCTTGATGATCTCTCACAGCTCCTGCAAGATAGAAACCATAAATATAATTAGTACACATCATGATATATATATACTTAAAATTAAAGCATAAAACATAAGCATAAGCATAAAGCATGGAAATAAATAAAATATCATCACCTAGCCATCTAGTAGGTTGTGTGAAGACAACCTCGCCATGTGTAGGGGGCATAGAGAACATACTAGCCTCTCAATGATTGTGAGCATTGGTTCCTACTGCAACTTCTGATCGTGATCTAGTAACATGAATGGGAGATGGCTCTCCCCACTCATGGCCCACTAGATCCTCATCTGATACCTCACCACTCTCACTCATTGGCTGCTCCTCCTCCTTTTCCTCCTCCTCATCCTTATCCTCATGGAAATCATAGGCAGGATCTACACCCTTGTCAGACTCGTCATCTATCACATCTATGAATATGTCTGCAGCCCTGAAGCGTGTTTCCTTAGCCTTGTCCTCCTCCTTGTATCTCTGATCTGGGAGTGGCCCTGCATCACCTATCAGCTCATCTATCAAGAATATGGGAGCCGACTGTGATATTTCCCACCACTACTCATAGGAATCTATGGTACCAACATCATCAGTGTCACAGACTGGGGGAATATCATGATATGAGTACTTAGAGTCATTGGAGACAACATCCTCAACAATGAACTTCCTAGAATCACCGAGTCTCTGGGCACTCCGTACTAATCTCCTGAAAAAGGGTAATGCCCTGGGTGCTATCTGAACTTGTCCAAATTGTCACATGACACAATCATAGTAGAAAGGTCATACTATGTAATTGTGTTTTCCTATCAAAAACCTATCCATCTGTAATCTCCTCATTTTCTGAGTCTCATCTGGCCACTATAGAACAAGTTGATAAGGTCTTCATAGGATCTCATCCTCATCTAGTTGGTTGAATTAGACTCTCCAAAAATGCAAGTCACCATATTGCCATAGCTGCCACAATGGATAGCTAAAAGCATGAGGATACCCTAGGCCTATCATGCATGGAAATCCTATTGGTTTGGTGCACATGATATGATCCAGGCACCACACTTGCAGTAGCATACAATGTACCATACTATCAATCTCCTAAAATGAAAACCACCCAAGATAATAATATAGATGTGCTAGGATGTTGTGCCCCCATGCGTACATGGTCATGTGCTCTGCCATCCCCTAAATCATGTGTACTAGTCCTCCCTCTAAGTGTGTAACCCAACCATCAGGGATGAGTACTAGTGCTACTGTGAACATCATAATCCATGCAACTAGTGGCGCCGGTGACTATAGCAGCATTGCTAGATTTTTTAGTGGCCTCACCATACCATCATGGACTAGACCTCCAAGGCAATACTACATATCATATTTCATCTCCCAGAATGACCACTCTACTAGGAAACATACTCTCTCACTCCTAATTGGAACTTGGAGTATGTGATGTACATCCTCTAGCATAATGGTCATCTCATCAATAGGAAGATGAAATGTGCATGTGTCTGTGTTCCACCACTCTACTAGTGTCATCAACATAGGACCATGGTACCTCATGGGGGGCATGAGGTACCCCTAATATAATCCCATAGTCTATAGGATCTTTTTCTCCTATACTAAAAGAGTGGGGGCTAGGTCTCAGATGCAGTTGATCTATCTACCACCCAGATGCTATTGTGAACAGGTAGAAATCTAACAAAAAAACAAAAAAAATGTCCTATAAGCATTATATAATCTTAAATCCTTACATCAACAATAAAAAGAGGTGTACTAAAGTTGTTCTAGTGTACTCTCCTAAAGTTTCGAGACACTTTAGACCCCTTTTGGGACACTTCTTGAAGAAATGGGACACTTTGCAAAAAAGTGGGGAACTTCATGAACAAAAGGGACATTTTGCGAAAAAGAGGGGGACACTGTGAAGAAAAGGATGCTTTGTGAAATTTTTCTTACAAGGCCATAAATTAACCTAGAAATGCATATAAATTGTAAAATAAATGCATAACAATAAAGCTAATGCAGAAAAATCAACTTACCCGATGATAATGCTTGTTGTGGGACAATTGATCTCACAGGACGTCTAGTCTCATAGGCTCGTAGTCCCATCGACTCGACATCTTCAATCACTATTAACCACACTCAAGCTACAAGAAGGTAAATGACAAAATAGTTAGAACTTACTTCACTTTTTACTCTTATATATGTTAAAAATTAGGGTTTTTACTATATTAGGTTAAAAAATTCCTTTCATTCAAATTAACATAATGAGAGCTAGAGAGCTCTATTTTCGATGCTATTTATTGTGTTGGAAATGTGATTCCACTCCTGACATACCCTATGATATGAGCTACCTCATTCAATGTGGTTAGATTGTTACCTTGACTCCACCTCCGTAAAGCAAGTGGAATTAAGGGGGGGCATACATCTACCCTCCAATTTTATTTCTAGAAGTTAGATAAGATGATTTTTTGGGACAGCTAATGAATTCGTGTTGTAGGATGTGGTTCCTAACATTTCGGTTTTACAAATAGCTATAGTGGAGGCTTCATTCTCCCGTATGAGTATCCTTTTATGAAATAAAGTGTACTATTCAAAGTCCTTTAGCTTGCATATGTATGTAGAGTCATATTGGTCCTAAAGTGGAGGATAAATGTGGCAACAAAAATTGTACTCCCTTCTTGGAGATAGTACAATTCCTTGCCTAATTTGGCCTATTTTTGTACCCTTGCATTAATTAACCTTTAAATCATCATTTATAGGCCAATTCCTTGCCTAATTTGGCCTATTTTTGTACCCTTGCATTAATTACCCTTTAAATCATCATTTATAGGCCTCTAAGACCCATTATTTCATATCTCGATGCAAGCTTATTTTAGCTAAAAACCCAACAAAATAATTTAAAACATAAAATATCTTGGAAAACCACCTCAAAAATCTAGGTTGTGACTCATTTGCCACCTTAGGTGAATGAGTCCCCCTAAGTGGGACCCATTCGCCACCTTGGGTGAATGAGTCCCATTTGGGGTCTTTTTAAGTTTTGAGTAGGAAAATCATCTTTTTAATTTAAATTTTTGGTTGATGTCAGCCTTTGAGATCTAAATTTCAGTAAATTAGGCGTTAATTCCTATATAAGAAAGTTTATAAGTCATTTTTCTCATCTAAGCAAGCATTTTCAAGAGAAAATTCAAGAGACAAGCATCAAGAATCTTCAAGCATTCTTTCACAAGAGAATTCAATTTTCAAAAGAAAGCATTGTTGAAGTCTTGGAGCAGCATTAAAGTGTTTTTGTAGGTATTCAAGCTCACTTTCATTCAAGATCTATCATTTTCAAGGGTTGATTATGGTTGTCTATGGTGAATCATGATCAATTCTAGGTTGGGGAGATGCAACTAGCCATCAAGCCAAGCCTACAGACTTGTTTCCTAAGTGATTCCATCCTCCATTATCACTCTACTTTTAGCCTAATGAAGGTACACACATTATTGAAGCTCATATGGGTGATTAGAGGTCTCTCAAAGCGAGTCATTCATTTTCATATTTCTATTCATGGATCATATTCTTACACATTAGAATAGTGTTGCATTATGTTTTAGATCTTCTAGTCAAGTGGATACACTTAAGGCTAGGTTTATACTCACATTTTCATTCAAGTTCTATTATTTCCATCAAGGTTTAATTGCCAAACTAGGGGTTTGATTGAGGAAATCCCCCCATAACAAATCAAGTCTATATTATGTTTTGTAGGTATTTTCTCAAATTCAGATCTAGAAATTAGTTTTGAAGGGAAGGGCAGAGATTGGGGCACATATTTGAACTTTAAATTTTTGAAAAATAGGAACGGGACTAATTCACCAAAATTGGTGAATGAGTCCCACTATAGGTGTTTTTTAGAACGATTTGCATATTTAGATACCCTTTTCCCCAAAACATGTTCCTATGTAGAAATCCAGATGTGGGATTGATTCAGCCAAATTGGCAAATGAGTCCTAGTAGGTCAAAAAGTCAAATTTTCCAATGTTTCAAACCTCCTTCCATCCATCTGTAGATTTCTAGGTGCATACATTCCTTTTTGTAGCTTTTTGTTTTGTTTCATTTACTTTGTTTGGTCATTTAGTGTTACTTTACTTTGAATTAGGGTTCTACATTTCATCTTGCATCCTACCTTGCATTCCATTTGTATTTCCAAGTTCTTAGTTGGTGAACCCCGCATTAGTTTTCAATTAGCGCCAAGGATAGCCCTATTTCAAGATCTCTTTCTCCTTTGCATTAAGATCTCTAGGGTTACCCTTGAGTGGAATAGCTTGAAGTGGGTGTGCTCTATGTCCTAAACCATATGATAGCACTTAATCCCCCATTTTTAGAGGTTCCATTCCTAAACCAACCACATAAAATTCATCACATACATTATGGTCTCTCAAGGCTATATTGAGTTGCTTGATTACATTAGTACATGGAATGGTGAATCCATGATCCATTGTGACATTGAAACCTTATTTTTCTTCTATATTCAATCATATCTTCAACACTAACACTTTATCAATAATGTTGTTGGTAGCCCCACCATCAATTAGAATAGTCATACTATGTCCTAATAGCTCTCCATGAACTTTGAAGGGAAGATATTTTGAGGATTTTGAGTGAGAAACAAGTGTATTCTCCTTTGTGACTTCATTTTCTACCCATTCAACTATGTAATCAATAGAGTCTTCAAATACCTCGAGTTTATCCTCTAGCTCTAAATATTTATCTAAAACCACTTCAATGTAGTATATATGCCCTTTACCCATGTGTCTATGTCTAGGATTCCATGGATCTGTAAAAAGAGCAACATAACTTATTTCTCTTGATTTCATTATTCATCTCTTTCATCTTTGTTGGTTTGGGGAGGGCTACTTTGGGTTGTGAAACATCCTTGTGGATAGGTCTCCCATGTTATTTTTATGGTGCATTCATGGAATAAGACTTGTTCTTGGCTGTGGTATCCTCCAAATTTAAAGCCCTCTAAATTGTATCCTTCATGGATGTAGGTACAAAACACCTAACCAATCCTCAAAGTGAATCTAATAGTCCCTCAATAAACAAGAACATAATTCTCCACTCTGTAACATCAGACACCATGACTAAAACTTGTTGAAAATAACTACATAATCCTCCACTAAACCATGTTGTCTCAAACTTTTCAACTCTCTAAAATGCATCTCAGAGTCCTTCATATCAAATATATCTATGAATCTCTATGTGAAATAATCATATGTCACCACATTATGGTGTCCATGTGTGATTATCCCATGATGCCACCACACATGTGGTGTACCATCCAAATGAAGAATAGAAAATATGATAGCTCCATCTTTTTCATAGGGTTGAGTGAAAGGCATGTGTCTGATTTTTGGACTTGAACTAATGTAGTGACCTTCTCCAAGCCACAAAATTTTGGAGAGTCAACATACTCACCCTATGTTATAGATCTCGATTAAATTTTTGCATTGGTTGTCTCCCTCTTGATCCCTTCCTAGAATTATGAAATTGTATTAATGAGATTGTATGCCTAACTTCTAGATTAAGCCTTGAATATGCATCTATGTAGGCATTTACATTGTTTTTTGTTAGATTTAGCTCTTCTTCTTATGGAAGCTCAACTCTATGCAAAAATGTAGGTTGTGTAGGTCTAGGTGTTGATCCAATTGGAATTGTGTTATTATGTGTATACATTTTAGACCCATTATTCTTTGAATTACTACTATTTTCTCCATTATTTTGTTTAGATCTGAGGTAATTGTTTGAATTATTCATTTTCTACAATATTTGTAGGAGTATTTTTCTTATTTTTTCTATGGTTTCACCATTTCTTCCTACCTCTATGAAACTTGTTTCTATATTTGCTTGAAATCTTCCTAGTTCTCATCCTAATCTGACATTTTTTCGCCTTTTATTCTTTGGTGAAGGTGGAGGTGCTACAACATTTTGCTTCTTCTCTTGATATTCCCTAATCATTCTACCCAAATCTCTTTTACTTCGCCCCTAGCTGGTTAGGGCACTTTCCCTATAGTTTCCATCATCATCAATGTGCCAACTAAGGGTGGGGATGCAAAAATTGATGATGCCAATTGTTACATAGATCCTCTTGTGAATTTTCCTCTAGCATAACCCTATTGTATGAAAGATTGATTTGCATATGAAATAGCTTCTACTTTAGGTAGAATAGGCAAACACGATTCCCCAATAAGATTGATTGGGATCAATGTTACTTCTTGGTTTCAATCCTTTGGTTGTATCGCCATAGAAAATCCCTAGTTGGACACTAGAACTTCCTCCTATCATTTTTCTCAATCACTCTTTCTTCTACTCTCTTCCTCCTCTTCCCCATGAAATCGTCATATTGGGTTCCTCCATGGTCTTTTGTTTTCTCTTCTTAACATCCTTGGGATAGGTGATAAGTTTCCTTTTACCTTTAATGCCTAAATATATCTATCTATCCATCTCTAACTAGAATCTATAATAGGTTTCATAATTACATTCAAAGAAATCATTTCATGTTCCATCTAGTCTAGGTCTTGGATGGGTTGATCAAAAATCTTACCTAAATCATACATTGGGCTTTGAATCTTCTCAACATCTTTAATTTATCATGGAATGGTGTGGGTTCCAAGTGTCTTCGTCTATTTCTAAGTCAACCTTTGTTACAACCTCTTTCTAACTTCATGTTCATCCTCACAGTCCTTCCAAAATTCTTCCATGTGGGGTTCATGCACACTTTTCTTTTTTATTTAATTATGGAGTCTTCCTCTGGGGTAATAACCCTAGACTTTTCAAATCAAATAGATGCAAACCAAGGGCTAGTAAATCATCTTGTGCACCTTTGGCATTATTTAGTGCATTGTATTCATATCTTCCCATGTAGATGGGGAATTTTATCTATCCTCACCTATGGGAATTAGAAAAAGCCTCATAGGATTTGATGATTTTTTTGGAGAATTCAAAAGGACCACTTTATCCCATAGGTACCTTGACATCATGTAGGGTTTTCTTGTAAACCTTTCAACCCTTATATATGTTAACTTAGGAAATTGGATATACCAACTTCCATAATACCTTATTACACTTTGTGCATCCACATAGATTCTCTTCACTTTATCTCCTTCAAACTTTCTTACCAAATTCATTGAGAACACATAATTTACCCTCCTATAATCATTCAAATATTATTTTTTTGTTATTGAGGGTAATGTTGATACACCAAAACTTGTCTAGGAGCTTTTCCCAATACTCCCACCTTGTTCAATCTATGCAAGTCTTCCCTAACTAAACATGAATAGATGACATAAGAGGACATGAAGAACACCCTTGAATTTATTTAAATAATATCATTTTCTCATAAATGAAGTCACTAATGGCTTGTGACTATTGGATTAGGGTAGTCCCATTCTTCACATGTTTAATAAAAGAATACATCTAGGGTTCAAATATCTCTGCATTGTGTGATGCAACCACCATATTCAACAATGTGATAATCAATTATATCTTGCTAGAATCATGCTTATAAAGAGTCTTAGCCATCTTGGATATTGCCTTTGGCTTCTTATATGCTACTAACCATGCCAAATGCATAGTTCTTTTGCTTCTATCAATAAAAAAATACATATTCCTTGTGTACTATTCGTTTTCCTTGTATATGTCTTTGTAGACTCTATGACATCCATAGGGCTCATCACAGGGAAGATATGGATTTTAAAGGTATAGGCGATACCTTCTAATGTCAAATTTACATATACTTTTCCCTATTTCAATACCACTCTTTTGTTCTTGTCATATAAGTGAATGTGTTCAAGCACCAATATAGGGGCAACCATGGCTACTAGAAACCCTATTGCCAAATGCAACCCATTGGCCATGATATTATTTGCATGATTACTTGTCTTTGGAGACATGACTCTGGTCATGAATGCATCTGTGTCAAAATGATCTAGGTGTTTGTCTATTACTATTCCATAGGTAGGACACACTTTGGAATTTAGGAGTGGCCCAAAAAAATCCTCTTTAACTTCTTTCCCTCACTTACTCATGGCTCTTGCAAAAACAAATGTGTAATGACCACTGCACTGATTAGGGTTAGTGTTGATTTTTCATTTATCTAACTTTCATAATTTCCAATTACTTTTAAAATTAGATACATGATATTAATATAGCAAATCAAATTAGATACATGATATTATTGTAGCAACTCAAATTAGATACTAGGGGAGAGGACCCAGTAGTTGAGCATGTTTCAATAGTTGTGATAGTAGTTGTTTATGTAATGCCCAATATTTTTATCAATATTGGACCAATAGTTTTGACATGACTAGCCATAATTTTACAAAATGTATTGCTTTGAACTAAAATGCAACCAATCATGTGATGGGCCACATCAGCACTCAACTACCCATGATGTGAATGCACAAGTATTGGTCAACTACATCTTGACAAAAAGCATGCTGATGTGGCCCTAAAACGAAAGCTATAAGTAGGGGACTTGCCAAGTAAGCTGTTGTAAAAAATTGGGAATGACTGGAAATTTCCATGTAAAATAATTAGAAGCGTGAAGTTAGGGTGCTCAACTAGTGAATCCTCTCCCCTATAATATTTAAATAATTCAATCTCTCTCCAATTTCAGGGAATCAATATATCTCTTTCTAGGGTTCGGGTACTATTATTTGAATTGTCATTTAAGGAAAAATAGGAAGGCTATACCAGTACCTAACCAGCCTATTCTTTAGTGGCAGTCGTATTCCATAACTACTACTACCATAATTTCCACTTTCCTTCGCTTCTGCATTCTTCTTCTCTTCTTCTTCTCTTCTTCTTCTCTTCTTCTTCTGGATTCCTCTATCCTTCACGCTTCACGTTTTGATGGATGTCCATCACCTCTTCCAAAGCTCTCATTTCAGCACAGACGGAGAGCATGCCGACAAAGGTTGTTACACCTGCCAATTGCGTTTGCCTGAAAGTTTCTAAAGACTTTTTCAACGAATCCATTTTTTGTGCCTATCCCGCAGAAGAAATTAAAGAACAAGAAAGGGTGACCTCATTCTGCCATCGTGGCATGGTAAACAGATCCCCCATCCCCGTACCAGGCGCCCATGCTCGCGCCTTACCTGCCTGTCTCCCATGTGCTGCCGCCTCCTACCGAATCTGACACGACAATAGCTAAGACTAAGGAGGTCTAGGAATCATGACTCTCAAAGTATTTAACATGGCTATTTTAGGTAAGGTAATCTGGAGAATTTATGTGAAGCATGAACCCATGTAGAATAGAGACTTTTTGGATGGGAGCAAACGAAAAATTGAAGATAGCCCCGGGGTACTATCCAGGATAGCATGAGTAGAGTTATGAATATAATACCTTGCATCCTCAAATGAAATGTTCTAAGAGGTTCAGGGTAATTTGTTTTGGATCCTGTTATCTAGGATAATATGAAAAGAGTTGTGAATATAATACTTTTTATCTTCAAATGCAATGTTCTAAGAGGTTCTAAGTTATTATTTTTTGGAAAGACACTTGTTTTGATAATCAATCTTTTGATTTCAAGGATCATTTAAATGATTATTGTGTTTCTTTGTAGGATGTGAGGAGTATCCATAGAGAATTATTGGGAGGAAGATAATGCAATTGTAGATAAATTAGAAGGTAGAAAACATCTTACTATTGTCCCAAATGAATTTTTATAGGAATGGTTTATTCTCAATTCTCTCCTACATAAATTTTGATTAATGGTTTATAGAGGAGAGGAAACAATAAGATGGAGTCTCTCTTCTTATGGGTAATACACTATCCAATCAACCTATTTTGATTTTGTTGGTAAGGAATTTAACACAATTCTTCTATTCATATGAAAATGGTTTGGAAGTCTAAAGTCTTGTCAATTTTTTTCTTTTCTTTTTCTTTCTCCTATTGGTTGGAAATTTATGATGAACTTCTATTAGGAAAACAATTACAAAAAGGGGTTGGCCAAAAATTCTTAAATGTATTATGTTTGATAATTCAAATGAAATTAGAGCACACCTTCTTCACTATTCCTTTGCTTTCGAGCTATGTAGAAAAGATGAAAAGTTAAAAAAAAATATTGAGTAACACACATGTCTATTGGGTCACTATTAGATAAATGAAAATCTCCTTTCAAGGAAATGATCTTCTTTTCTTATCAAATTTGATTTCAATGCTTATTTGGTGCATATGGCTGAAAAGGAATGCTAGGATCTTAAATAAAATTACTTCAAATTCAACCCAATGACCATTTATCTAGGGACAAACTTATGTTCTTTAGGAGTTTTAACAAAATAATGTATTATCATGTTCTCTATTATATAATCTTGTTGTTGATATGAATATTTTGATCAAATATATTTATACTAATAAAATTTGCATACCCATGGTGAATCCTATTTAATTTTGTGATCATTGTGACATAATACCTTTAATACAATTACATAGTGATATGTGATACACTTTGTTGTAAGTTCACATCTTTCTTGATCTTTTCCATCTTCATTTACTCTTACTTTGACCTTTTCTTTGTATCATTTGCACATGTTCCTACATACTTATCTTTTCATTTGTTTACATTTCTGTGGACTTAATTACTACCTCAAGATCTTAAACACACCATCTTGACTCAAGCTTTGGTAAGAATTAGAATAATAACAAATGCGGGTATTCTCCCTCCTACTTACAAAGTAAAATTGAAAAAAAATTGTCATAAAATAAAGTGTTCAACTAGACATGTTAAGAGTTCATAAAGAAGAATGATCTCCTTCCCTACCATGTAACTTGTCTTCTTTGGACTTGCTGACGGGTCTCAATGACACAACAATGTGCAAACAAAATATTACTATTTTGTTTCTCCTGAAAGAGAAAGACAACACATGGATATCTTAGCTCCCAAGGTCCTTGTAGTTGGTTCTCAATTGTGCTAATGTTGCTCAATGGTCAATGTAACAATAATATTCAAGAGGCCTACTAGTGTTGAGCTTCTGGATTGTTCTAAGATAAGACATAAACTTAAACCTACTTTAACCAGGGTTTTAAAGAAACAACAAAAGATGGATTAGAGCTTTTGAATAGAAAAGAATGCTAATTCATCTAACTTAACCAGACTTGTTACCTTTCAAGGAATCTGTTAATTAAAACTGTAGAACAAAATTACTTGTGATTGACACATAGTTTCATTCATTAGCAGTGCTGATTTCAAAAAATTGCAAGTTACTATTTAAACAAAACACAAAATAAGATCTCATTCCTTGAAAATTTTTCAAATCAAATGATTAAGTCAAGATAAACACCATTCTATAACACAACATGAAGTAGATTTTAATTTGGTTGCTTCTACTATCAGTGAAACAAATAAGCAACATTTACAAATCTGGCATAATCACCAGTCTACAAAAAATCCATGACTCCAGATTGTTTCCATCTATCCTAAGAAGACTGGAAAGATACATTATTATCTATGCTAAATATGACTCTTACTCTAAGAAGAGAAAAGAAGCTCCCATTACAATGAATCAGGATACAACTCTATCTCCTCTATCCTTCAGAAAATTCCTACTCATGAAAATCTATCTCTAAACCTCTCTCTATTTCTTCTAGCTTCTTCTAACCTAAACTTCTACCTCTCTACCTAGAGGCAAGAATACCATATATACATAGTGTACCAAAAAGAATGTGTTGGCCCCTTCTTTAGGGTTTACAAAATATGTTACTCCAGAAAGGTCGACTCTCAGATCTTTTTGAAGAGAGTTAATGTTGAGTTTAATGGCATCCCCGCTATCCATGTTGGTGAAAGATTTTCATCCTTAGGAGAAGTCTTTAGATCCTTTGCAGCAGTAGCATTTACTCTATGCCTTTGTGTCTATCTTCGAACTCCTTTTGAAGAGCTACCTTGAATGCTCTAAAGCATGGCCATTAATATCGATCTGCCTCTACCAGTAGTGATCATAGTTGTTACTGTGACTCATAGCTTCTTCCTCTTTTCTGCCTTTTTCCCCACTCCAGATCTTTCTACACATTGACCCCTTCTTTCTGGAAATAGTTTTTGACCTCCCCTATTAGATCCAAATACCATCTCTCCCATTCCACTCCATCGGTGCATTCACAGAGTAAGTTCATGTTGTTTACATTTTGTTGGTCTTCTTAACAAAGACAGTCAATCAGTCAAACTATTACTAGTCCGCCCTCTTAGCTCCTCCTGATTGGTTAAACCTATGCCACACAAGATTCTTGGGCGGTCAAAGTTCGTTCAAGAAAAATTGCATGTTGGTGAGACACTCATTGTGTCTCCCCGATGCGATTATACCTCTCTCAGTAGCTATCAGCATAGCATAAGAGAGTCAGAAAGATGTCTCATTGGGTTGCGCAAGTCATATTGATACCACAAAACCCATTGGCAAGACAATCGCTATTAGTCAGAAGTCACAGTGAGCTCCTAGGAGATATACCGCAATGCCTCCTTCCATCGGCAAGACATCCGCATTCGACAAGACATCCCAGTGAAAGCAAAATTTTTAGTCAGGAGACTCTTGGAGCTCATCTTGTGAACAAACATCAGTGAGACACTATAGGGTCAGCAAGACGTTACCCCGAAGCCCCTCCATCTTAGCGAGACCATCGCACTTGGGAAGACATCTCCCTGAGCCCATTCTTATTTCCCTAAGCCTGAGCCCCTTTTCCTTTCAGCAAGACTCCTTCAATCAGCAGAAGGTCATGGCGAGTTCCCCTTCGTTATACCGATATCCCCTTCTATTGGTAAATCCATCGCTATCGGCAAGAGATTAGATGATCGGGAAGACCTTATATCAAGCCCCCTCTTCTCTCGGTGAGCACACCCATGTCGAGGAGACTTTTTCATTTCGGGAAGACCTTACCCTGAACTCACGCCCTGTTGCTGAGACATTATTGGGTCAGCGAGACCTCACACCGAAGGGAGAACCCTTTGGCGAGACCTTTCATCATTCGTCCAGACATCACGCCGAGCATATCTTTCTCCCCAAAGACAAACCGTCGGTGAGTGCAAACCATTCTCCCCGATGTTGTTTCATTTCAGCAAGAGTCCACCTTTTCGGTGAGAAATCTTGCCAACGCTACTCTTTTATCACCGAGACCTCCTCCGTTCGACGAGAACTTATGCCGAATGTGGAATCTTTTGGCGAGGGCTTCTTCGGTCGGTGAAACACATAAAGACTCTCGACAATAGGGATGTTTGGGCGACTGATGAGCCTCTTTTGAATAGAACACACTACTAGTTGGCAAGACAACTACAGAGTCTTGCTGACTTTCTTCTTAGAAGAATTTTATGCCAAACTGGATTGGGAGATGCTTTCCAACTGAGCTCCTTGAGAAATATCATCATGTGCACGATCCTATCCTGAGAAACAAGGTGTCCATTAGTCCTCAGAAGCAAATAAAATATATTATAATAAAATCCACTATTGCTTGTGATTATTTTATTCAATTTCTAACAAGAAGAAAACCAATTTAAGCTGAGACAAAACCAAAATTTGACAAAACAAGGAGGAAAACGGAAGAAATCCGAAGAGTAAAGAAAATAACCAAAGACAACAAAAGCAAGAGAAAAGTAGGGACCCATTTTGTTCCAGAATAAAATGGGGTGGTTATGCAGGGCATAACATGACTTTATTATGAATTTTTCTTATCATTTTCTCATTTCATATATATATATATAAACATAAATTATTTTAATTCAACAAATTTATTTTTGGAGAAAATCCATGCTAGAAATATGTGGTGTAATATATAGGTGTTGGGTAGAAGGCAAAAATTGAAAGTAGAATGTTTAATACTACATTTAGAGCATGCACTAGATCCCTCTTACTCCAGGTATCTTAATTTTCACTATATTCGTACTCATGTAATTTATTATGAGCTACAACATTTGATGATAGGTTCATTTTACTATGACAAACTATGTAAGTGTGTGTGAACTCTAGAGGCACCACCATTGATAGTACAAAATTAGTCAAATTTCAATTCTATTATTATCCAACAAATTAGTAGTCCTGAAGGCTTTGATTTTGGCCCTTTTGTCAAACCATCGTTTGACTACAGCTTGGTGTCTAAAGAATTGCTGCAAGGTGACATCTCTTTGCTCTTCTAATTTCAACAAGGTGACTAATCTCATTTCTATCCTATCATCACTAGAGTAGAATTTCTACATGAACTCAAGGATAGGTATTTGCAAGTGAATAGGGAACACAGGCTCTTATCCATACACTAGCTTGAATAGTGAGGTCTTTAAAGTAGCCTTGATCCTAGTCCTATCTTCCCATAGCGCAAACCTTAGTTGGGTGTGCCAGTCCCTAGGATTGTTTTCTAACAGATTCTTAATTACCCCTAAGAGAATCTTATTGGTTGATTCTGCAACTCCATTGCCTTGTGGGTAATAGTTTTAAGAATAATTTAAAACAATTTTGTGATCATATGCCCATGAAATGAACTCAGCAGAAGAAAAGGAAGAGCCATTGTCACATAAAAATGCGAAGGGTACTTCAAACCTAGTTGTGATGCATTCAGTGAGCAACTTGATCACTACGTCTATTATGTTATTCTTGTAGGGTATAGGCTCTGTCCATCTTGTACAGTAATCAGTGGTAGTCAAAATAAACTTGTGTCCTCCAGAAGACTTTGGGTTAATTACCCCAATAAAGTCCAGTGCCCATTGGGCAAATGGTCTTACCTCATAGACAGGCTGCAATGGCATGGCTAAATGGCATTATTTTGATGCAAAAATATGACATATGTGACATGTTCTCACATGCTGATGGGCATCTTTGAACACACAAGGAGCTAGTAATAACCAGTTATGAGGATCTAGTGTGCCAATGAATCTGCAGAACCATGACCTATGCCGTGTTTCCCATGAAACTCAGAGATCACATGTTTAGCCTTCTGTTGATCAAGGCATCGTAGGTACACTCCCTCAAAATTCTTCCTGTATAGTAATCCTCCTTTGAGCATATAATGAGATCTCTTCATTCTCAACGCTCTCCTTTGGGTGGCGTTCATTCCGTCTAGGCACTGATTATTAAGCATCGAGTGGATGATATCGTCATACCAAGGGTCATTGGAGAAGGACTGAGTGGTGTATTGCTGACAAATAATGTTCTCACCAACATTCACTCATGGATTTAGATAGGCTTGTGCCTCTGACAAGTTTCATAGGGGGGTATGTGCAGGATCATGATGGGCCAAAAAGTGGCAATATGATGGGTATGTGAATGACAACATTTTTTTTACCCAAAATTGATGAAACAAAAAGGGTTTTTAAAGAAGATTCTCATCTTTCCACCAATATAAAATATGCTTTACTTTGAATTCAATAAGTAATTATTATTCATTTTCTATTAAAATTATGACTAAAGTCCTGATTGATAGATTGATTGAAAAACATCTATAGCTTTCAAATGGTATCACATTTTTTGAATCCAAAATATGTGTCACATTCTATGTTTCACATACTATACGATTAAAAAAAGAAAAAATGAATTTCATGAAGTTTTGACCAAGGTAAGGTGGTCAGACAGATAAGTTTTTTATATTTTTTAAAAGTTGTAATAAAAAATTCATAATTAATTATTTACTTGGAAAAAAATACAAAAAAATATGTATCACATCGGATATGAGTCCTCTACTTTTATATAAAATATTAACAAAAAATATTATCATTTTATTGTTGTTAGGGTGGTTAGACGACACCTATTTCTTATTTTTCCCTAAAATTTAAGTACTACTGCATTGAAATTTTAAATTTTCACCAAATAGATTTTTTTTAAAACAAACCTAGTAGTTTAGAAACTACATTCAATTTTCTACAGATTGTATTCTTACATATTTTTAAAATAATATAGATAACTTATTCAAATTTTTATGTCAAGTTGCCTAACTCTGATTTTTCTAATTTTTTTGCCACTTAAGGGCCTATTTTTTCCATGATGATCCTGCACATAACCAGGGCATATCTCCAGATCGAACTCTTGCAATATGGCCATCCATTTCCCTCTTCTTTCTCCTAGCTCGCTTTGCATAAGTAGAGACTTCACAATAGCGTCAGGAACTACAACAATGATTTGGCTTCAGAGAATGTAGTGCCTGAACTTTTTGACAGCTCTGACCAGCACAAAAGTTTTCTTCTCAAGAGGTGGGTATTTAATCTCAACATTCTTAAACGGAGAGCTCATGAAGGAAATTGGCCTCTCCTCTCCCTCTTCTCTCCGTTGAGTTAAAATAGCTGCATAGGAATGCTAAAAGGTAAAAGAGTAAATATAGAATGGCTTGATGTAGTCAGGGCTGGTAAGGACTGGCACTTCTGAAATGGATCACTTGACTTGTGAAAACATGGCCTTTGCCTCATCGGTCCACTCTATCTTGGCATCTTTCTTCATCATTTCATTTAGTGGTTTTACGATTTCTGCAAAGCCCGTGATAAAATTTCTCACAAAGTTGATCTTTCTAAAGAAAGACCTCATTTCTTTCTTGCTTCCTGGCCTAGTGATCTTCAGAATGGACCCAACTCGGTCTGGATCGATTGATATTCCTCTTTCAGAGATTATGTGTCCCAAAAGCTTCGCTTCATAAACCCTGAACACACACTTTTTAGGATTCAAGGAGAATCCATACTAGATACATCTTTGAAGAACTTTGGCTAAGTCTGTAGCATGGTTCATTCTATCCCTGAAGAACACTATCAAGTCGTCCATGTAAAAAATAATGCATTTACAATTAGATCCTTGAATGCCATGTCCATGGCGCACTGAAAAGTTGCTCCAACATTTATCAGACTGAATGGCATCCTTCTGTATGCAAATGTTCCCCACTTTGTAGTGAAGGTTGTCTTCATTCTGTCTTCACAGTTAACCATTACCTAATTTTATCTACAATAACCATCCAAGAATGATATCATCTAAGATCCATTGACAGTCTGCAATACTTCATCGAGAGAAGGAAGTGGGTAGTTATTTTTTTCTGAAGCTCTGTTCAGATTCCTGAAGTCTACACATAGCCTAATCTCTCTGTTTTTCTTATGGACTAGAACTAAATTAGCCACCCATTTTGAATTGCATACATGGAAGATTATCCTTACCGAAAGAAATTTCTGAAATTCTTTAAAGATCAATGGCTCAATCAAGGAATTGACAGGGTGTTGTTTATGTTGAAATGGCTTAACTTTAGGTTTCAAAGGAATAGTATGAGTCATTACAGAAGAATCAAATATCTTTAGGTCTTCATATCCCCAGGCTATTGCAGTAATATCTTTCTTAAGTGCCATCAATATGTCTTTTCTAATTGCTTCAGGGCAAGCTTTCCCTATGTAGACATTCCTTTCAGGGCTAGAATCAGCTAGGTTAACAATTTGATATTCACCTCCTTTATCTTTAGCTGACATCTTGTCTTGAACCTTGGGGTCTGAATCAAAAATCCTTTCTAAAGCTACCATATCCTTGGGAATGTTGTTACTTTTTAGATTCAGGACCCCTTTTGTACCATAATCTTCAAGGTTCCAATCCCCTTGATCCCTATTGGACTCATCAATAATTTGCTCTTCAAAAACATCTGAGCTTGCTAGAAAAGAAAGGATATGTCTATCATCATCAAAAACTTGAAAGTTCATGACATTATCAGGAATAGCTAGGGTGGATATCAGCTCTACTGAGAATCTCCTAAGCTTGGAGCCTTGCATGGGTTCCAGGGTACTTGCAGCAATAGCTAATGAATCGACTATCTAATTATCCTCTCTTGGGATTAAGCTAATCCCAAAAGCATCAAAGTCTTCAATTAGGTTCGATACCCAATTTCTATAAGCTGCCAGCCTTCTATTGTGACATGTGTATTGGCTGCACACTTGCTTGAGAACAATTTTTGAATCTCCTTTGACCATCAAGGCTGTGACTTTCTTCTTATGTGCGAACATTAGCCCCCGAGTTAGAGCTTCATACTCTGCTACATTGTTAGTGCATCCAAAATGCAACCTGTAAGAAGCAAAGAAAGTTTTTCCTTTTGGGCTAGTTAGTTCAATCCCGACACCACAACCTATTTCGGACTTGGATCCATCAAACATGAGGGTCCAAAGCTGGTCATGTGTTGGGGTAGATCCTTTTGAAGTTGTTATGGGAACTTGGATTAGATAAGCCATAGGTGGGGCTACTTGATTTTTTGCATCAAATGTTAGTAAAAGGTGTTCAATAGGTTCTTTGGGTGTGATTTCCAATTCTTGCACATACACATCAAGTAATCCGTGGCTATCCTTCTGACAGTCACTTACATCTTTAATCAATCTCTTGGGTTTTGGTTACTAGTGAGTGCAAGGGTGTCAGACAAACCTTGGGGTTGCTCCTCATCAATATGCTGATTCAGAAATGTGTCTGGGGTAGGTTCAATTGGAGAAGGAACTTCCTTTGAAAGTATCTTATCACTAATTAAAATTATTGCTTCCTTGGCTTCAAATGAGAAGTGTTCTACAATGGCCTCAAGGTGAGTTAAGCTAGCTTCCTCGGCTTGGGAAACATGATTCAAAATGTCAATGCAGGGTGGGCAAGTCCACTCAAAATGATTTTGGTAATGCACCCTGTAGCAATTAGGCAGCAGAAGACTTTGCAGATCTACATCTTCCCCTAAGACCAGCTGATCTTGTTGCAACTTCCTGATTAATGCCTGCTGATTTTCATTAATCAGGGGATTAGGGAACTTTTGTATTGACATATCTTTAGAATCAAGAACTAGAAGGGTTAGAATTTATTCTCTTTTGTAAACCCCTATTCCGACTTCGAAATAGGCTACCTCATTGGGGCAATCATATTCAGTGATGACATGCTTGAGGTGAGGCTCACTTTCAATCCTAATCTATGTAGGAATTCCTCTCCATGGTAGCCACATGTGTGAAAAGTCAAGGGAGAGATACTCCCCTATACCTTTCATCAAATCTCTGCTCAACAACATACCATAAGTCTCGGGAATGTCTGCCACTTGAGCATCTATATTAGTTTGAATCCTAGGGTCTAACCCTACTTGCACATGTATGTTTCTTAATTCTCCCACTACATTAACCTCTATTTTGTCAAGTTGGATGACCTTCTTGTTTGTTTGGAGAGGGTTCAATCCCAATTTCTTGCATATAGAAAATGGCATAACATTGCCTGAAGCTCCTGAATCTAACAAACAATTATGCAGATTCTTCCCACATATTCTTAAACTCAAGAGAAATGGTGGGGTACCTACATTGCTTCTGTACAAAGCTGCATTCATGTCTGTAGTAGGTGCCACCTTGTTTTTCCCTTTTGCTTTATCAGCTTGCTCTAAATCTTTTAGTACTATCTCTCATTGGGAAAGGCACCATTTTAAGATATCAAAATAAGAAAAAGAGGTTTTTTGTTTCTGCATCTCAAAAACAATATGAAATTCAGCGTTACAACCCGCACTACCTTTGAAAACACCAGATGAATTACCCTTGTTATGGAAGTCAGGCAGGCCTTTTGGTGGAGGAGGGTTATTATTAGCACTTTGATTTGGAGGCACCATGTGATTAGGTGGCGCTGATGTAGTGAATGGACCCCTTATTCTAATTTCTTAGGAAGTTTCCTCCCTTTTCCTAAAAGGCCTCGGCATCATACACGTCTTCCTTTGGCTCATTCTCACTTTGCATTAGGAATGAAGGTTCTTTCTCAAAGAGGTCATAAGTCATTCTTGTATCTATTGAGTCACCTCCTTTGTTTGAATTCCCTTGGAATGTTTGGGCATCTTCCTATGCCATCTTGACAACTTTCTCCATTTCAGGGTAGTTTACCTCATAATGAGTTGCAGTATCATGCAGCCTGCACCAGTTAGTCATAAAATTAAGGTCAGCCAAATTTGCAGTATGTGACCTGTCTTCATTAGCTTGATAATCATGGGAAACTCCACCATTATTTGGTCCTATATTCCATTTTCGGTTGTTATTTGGCCTCTGGTTGTATCCCCTATTTTGATTTTGATAGCCTTGGTTAGAGGAGTTTTGACCTTGATAACCCCTTTGGTTATAATTGTTATGATTCTGGTAATTACCTTGGTTGTTGTTGCTTTGATTGGGATAATTACTTTGGTTTTGAGAGGGGTTCAATCTAAGTTGAGCCATGCCATTCGTGACTTGTGACAACGTTTCTTTAAGGTCTCTAGCTCATTTGTGAGTTGAACTATCTTTTCACTTTCAACCACCTTAGTAACAGGTGGCTAACCACCATGATTTGATGTTCCAATTTGGTTATGATGACCATGAGGACTTTGAGGGACCTATGATTGTTGAAAGAAGTTAGGAGTTCCATTAGCAAAGAATGGAATAGGAGGTTGAGTTTGCAATTCAGATATAAGTCCATAACGGGAAGGAGGCATTCTCGGGACAGTATTAAACATAGGGGTTGGACTATGCATCTGATATCCTATTAAAGGGAAACCTCCTCCCAAGTTTCCTTCTTGAGAACTAATTTGTTGTTGCAACTTAATATCCAAATGATAAACTTTGGATAGAGAATCAATATCAGTTGGTTGATAAGTCCTTTGCAGGAACAAGCCAAGCAAGGGGTCTATAACTTGAAAGTAAGCTTGAATGGCACTATTCTCAGCGACTAGGTAGGGGTCTTGCAATCTCCTATACATTCGTTGGAACATGGAATTAAACAAGGGAAAAGGTTCACTTGGATCCTTCCTAATAGTAGTAAATTGGTGGAGCAAAATGGTGGGATCTACATAAATTCTGAACTGATTGATGAAAGCATTCTCCAAGTCTTTCCAGCTCAGAATAGAATGCTGAGGAAGATTTAGGTACCTGTTGTATGCCATATCCCCTAGGGAATAAGGAAACAACCTACAAACTACATCATGGTGAGCTATCTAAGCTCTAGTACAAGCATCCTTAAAAGCTTGTATGTGCTCTTCAACACTCCTTGATTCACCATGAATGTATTTGGGGAAAAATTTCTCAAGATTCTTAGGCATGTCATGAAAGCCTCTAGGAATAGCCCCCAATGGAGAGGGATTGTTTTGAAAAAATGCCATTGCTGGTGGTGGTGGTTGAGCCAACTGTTGGATGGGTTGAACCAGTTGTAATGACAATTAAGATGTATTCGATGGTGACTTGATAGGAATCCACTGGGGTATTGGTGAGAAGCCTAGTGGAGTGAGCGGAGCTGACAAGGGTGGTATGATGGTTGCCCCAGTCTTGTGACTCTTGTGCCTTATTGGGGTCTTGAGTTCTATCAACGGTGGTGGGTTTTTGGTTGATCGAAGAACTCTATTGCACTTCTTTGAGGAGGATAACCCAAGATTATCCAGTTTTCTCTTCTGGTCCATCCTTCTAGCACCAGATCTGTTGACGGGTCTCAATGACACAACAATGTGCCAACATAATATTACTATTTTATTTCTCCTGAAAGAGAAAGACAGCACATGGATATCTTAGCTCCCAAGGTCCTTATAGTTGGTTCTCAACTATGTTGGTGTTGCTCAATGGTCAATGTAATAGTAATATTCAAGGGGCCTATTGGTGTTGAGATTCTGGATTGTTCTAAGATCAGACATAAACTTAAACCTATTTTAACTAGGGTTTTAAAGAAACATCAAAAGATGGATCAGAGTTTTTCAACAGAAAAGAATGTTAATTCATCTAACTTAACCAGACTTCTTACCTTTCAAGGAATCTGTTAACTAAAATTGCAGAACAAAATTACTTGTGATTGACACAGTTTCATTCATTAGCAGTGTTGATTTCAACAAATTGCAAGTTACTATTTAAACAAAACACAAAATAAGATCTCATTCCTTGAAAAAATTTCAAATCAAATGATTAAGTCAAGATAAACACCATTCTGGAACACAACATGAAGTAGATTTTAATCTAGTTGCTTCTACTGTCAGTGAAATAGATAGGCAACATTTACAAATCTGGCATAATCACCAGTGTACAGAAAATCCATGACTCCAGATTATTTCCATCTATCCTAAGAAGACTGGAAAGATACATTATTATCTATGCTAAATCTGACTCTTACTCTAAGAAGACAAAAGAAGCTCCCATTACAACGAATCAGGATACAACTTTGTCTCCTCTATCCTTCAAAAAATTCCTACTCTTGAAAATCTATCTCTAAACTTGTCTCTATTTCTTCTAGCTTCTTCTAACCTAAACTTCTACCTCTCTACCTAGAGGCAAAGAATTCCATATATACAGAGTGTACCAAAAAGAATGTGTTGGCCCCTATTTTAGGGTTTACGAAATATCTTACTCCAGAAAGGTCGGGTCTCAGATCTTTTTGAAGAGAGTTAATGCTACATTTAATGGTATCCCCACTGTCCATGTTGGTGAAAGATTTTCATCATCAGGAGAATTCTTTAGATCCTTTGCAAAAATAGCATTTACTCTATGCCTCAGTGTCTATCTTAGAACTCCTTTTGAAGAGTTGCTTTGAATGCTCTAAAGCATTGCCATTAATACCGATCTTCCTCTGCTAGTAGTGATCCGAGCTATTACTGTGACTCATAGCTTCTTCCTCTTTTCCACCTTTTTCCCTACTCAAGATCTTTCTGCACGTTGACCCCTTCTTTCTGGAAATAGTTTTTGACCTCCCCTATTAGATCCAAATACCATCGCTTCCGTGCCACTCCATTGGTGCATTCACAAAGTAAGTTCAAGTCATTTGCATTATATTGGTCTTCTTCACAAAGAAAGTCAATCAGTCAAATTGTTACTGGTCCTCCCTCTTAGCTCCTCCTGATTGGTTAAACATATGCCACACAAGATTCTCGGGTGGGCAATGGTTGTTCAAGAAAAATTGCATGTCGGTGAGACACTCATTGTTTTTCCCCGATGCGATTATACCTCTCTTAGCAGCTATCGGCATAGCATAAGACAGTCGGCAAGATGTCTCACTGACCTGCGCAAGTCATATTGATACCACAAAACCCATCTAAAAGATAATCACTATCAGTCAAAAGTCACAGCGAGCTCCTAGGAGATATACCGCAATGCCTCCTTCTGTCAGTGAGACATCTGCATTTGACAAGACATCCTAGTGAAAGTAAAACATTCAATCAGGATTCTCTCCGAGCTCATCTTGTGAACAAACTTCAGTGAGACAATACAAGGTCGGCAAGATGTTACCCCGAAGCCCCTCCGTCTCGGCGAGACCATCGCGCTCGGGAAGACATCTGCAGAGTCTTGCCGACTTTCTTCTTAGAAGAATTTTATGCCAAACTGGATTGGGATATGCTTTCCAACTGAGCTCCTTGAGAAATATCATCATGTGCACGATCTAATCCTAAGAAACAAGGTCTCCATTAGTCATCAGAAGAAAATAAAATATATTATAATAAAATCCACTATTGCTTATGATTATTTCATTCAATTTCTAGCAAGAAGAAAAGCAATTTAAGCTGAGACAACCAAAATTTGACAAAACAAGAAGGAAAACTCAGGAAGAAAATGGAAGAACTCCGAAGAGTAAAGAAAATAACCAAAGACAACGAAAGAAAGAGAAAACGGGGGACCCATTTTGTTCCAGAGTAAAATGGGGTGGTTATGCAGGGCATAACCGGACTTTATTATGAATTTTTCCTATCATTTTCTCATTTCATATATATATATAAAAAAATAAATTATTTTAATTCAACAAATTTATTTTTGGAGAAAATCCATGCTAGAAATATGTGGTGTAATATATAGGTGTTGGGTAGAAGGCAAAAATTGAAAGTAGAATGTTTAATACTACATTTAGAGCATGCACTAGATCCCTCTTATTCCAAGTATCTTAATTTTCATTATATTATTACTCATGTAATTTATTATGAGCTACAACATTTGATGATAGGTTCATTTTACTATGACCAACTATGTAAGTGTGTGTGAACTCTAGAGGCACCACCATTGATAGTGCAAAATTAGTCAAATTTCAATTTTATTATTATCCAACAAATTATTAGTCAATTTCACTTCTCTTGAAAGTTATAGGATCAACCAAGAAGTGAAGGTAGAATTTTTTATTTTTTTTCCAAATGAATATTTAACTAGGCCTTCCATGCTAATCCTTTCTTTTTTCTTGTTATTTGTAATACTTCTAGTTTGTTTGAGTTTTTTTTTCTTCTTTGCTTGTGATGTTTAATAACAAAGAAATGCCATTTATTTGGTAAAAGTGGATTGAGTCTAGGCATTTTTTATCTAGCACCCATGGTGCATCTATAGGTATATAATGAATGTATGTATTGTCACTCAATTTTTTTCTTTTCATATGATTACCTATTAGAAAATTAATGTATGAGACTTGATAATAGATATTAACTTAACCATTTATTGTGTATCAATATACTTGATTAACCAAGTTGTTTGGAGTCAAAATGTTCACTTAGTATTAATTTAAGTTGAACATCCATTAGAGATTAGAAAACACATCATGTTAAAAATTCACATCTACATCCTTACAAATATTTCAATACAAATATATTAATTATTATAACTCAAAAAATTTAAAATCTCTTTCCAATGAATATTTAGAAAAGTGTATGTTCCTTCGAAACTAAAACATTGTAATAATATTCAATATCTTGTTACAATACACCAAACAAATCATTTATTTTATTTTTTACCTTTTCAAAAATACTTAAAAAATGTTATAATAGTTTATATCTTATTAGTACTTGTTGTTAGGAACTATGATTGCAATAAGTTTTTCTTCACTGGTTATTATTAGCTGGCTTTGACAGCAAATTGAAAGTTATTTTTTCTTCTTAGAAAAAAAATCTAAAGTAAATGTTATCAATAGTTTTGTACCCTGCCGAATACAATATTTAGCAAACTACTGAAACATGGAAACCTCTTTCAGATGTGGGTGATCTGCATGAAAGAGGAATCTCTAGAGTGAGCTGGTTCTCCGAATGATAAATCCTATTCTAAAACTTCAAGGGGAAAAGGGGATAGAAGATGAACTGAAAATAAATCTGAATCTAACTGATGATTGATTAAAACTTCTAACAGAAAATTGAACCCTGCCACTCACAACAATTCCTTCACTACAATGGTTCCTACAATCTCACCAATACATGTTTTCATCATTAATTCATATGAAGATTCAAAACTTCGAATAGAACATATAACCTGAAAACATGAAACCTTGTGTAGAAAAAAATAAACTCATAAAGGCAGGACATTAAGGTTTCAAATTTGAATAGACAAAACATCAAACTGTTGTTACCAATCTTGAGACAAGAAAGTGGAAAGAAGAACTCTACTGTATTTTTGGAAATGAAAGAGTGTTAATCTATCAAAACTGAGTACCATGTTCACAAGCTCAAAAAATTCCTAAGAGCAGGAACTCTGATCTATACTACTGAGAGAGAAAAAAAACTAAGTCTCTCAATACATAACCCTCAAGAAACCCTAATCCTAGCTCAGAAAAAGCTCAAGGAAAAAAGGCTTCTAACTATCTCAAAAACTGCTTAAAAGAAAAAAAATCACAATGCTTTCATGATCACACTGTCAAGCCTCCAAAAATAGGCTAACCTTGCTTTAAAAGCTCAAAAAAAACCTTATCTCTCCAAGATAGGTTTGAAATCTGACCAAGAGGAAAAATCAATAAAAGATCTGCTAAAAATAGCAAGAAAACACAAAGCAATTTATAGAATACCGCTTTATGATTCTGCTTTACAAGATGCAGATTTGTACAATCAATCTTATTTTTGTAATTAAAGACTGAAAATCTTTTGCAAAAAGAAAAACTCCTTATTTCTCCATTACAATATTATGATTTTCTCAAAAAATCATAAAAACAAAACACTTCAATCCTCATTGATTTCTCTAAAATCAATTAAAAACTAAAACCCTAAAAAGATCATTGACCTTAACAAAACACTTAGATCATATGGCATCAAAACCTAATCTTAGGTCACAAGATATCCATCAATATTATCCCCAAGGCTTCATATTTCACCACTTTATATTTCACCAAGGAAAAAGAAATAAACCACCAAAACCTAACCCATATACCAACTTAGGAATTCGGCCCCCTCATATACATTTGGACTTAGATTTTAATAAGTCATAATGCAAAGATTAAAACTTTCGACCTCCATTGAAATTCAACATGTGTTTTTATCAAATATTTTGGATCATCATAGGGTTGAATTAGGGCTTTGATCAAAACAAATTCAAACCTAATGATCACTCATTTTGCACTCTCCAGCTTGGAAGAAAGAAACTTTTCCGCTGCCATGACTGAATTGAACTCGAGCTTGAATGCTTTGATGAACTTCTCCATGAACACCAGTGATCTGAAACTCCAGTGGGTAAGATTCGTTCTATCTGTATTGAAGTTCTTTCACTTATTATTGAATACCAAAAGGCCCTAAGGCCATGACTTGTATGAGTTTACTCTCTAATTTTCTCCTTGCACTTTCTATGCTTGTTAAGCTTGGCCAACCTGCTATAATCTTGTGTTTATCTCAAAAGCTCTAAGAGGAAGCTCACCTTGTGGGTTTTGTTCTTCTCTCCCTAGCACGAGGGTAAGCTATCTGCACATAGCTTCATAGCTTTATGGCATCACATTTTGTTCTTCTTGCCCTAAGGCTGCAGCTACACACAGTCTAATATCATCATTTCCTTGTTCTTCTATGGTTATATTTATCATTGTTGTGCTCTATTCTACTGTGAGAGCTCAGCCATCACTTAAGAACTCGAACCCCTACTTTTGGAAGCTATCTGCAACTTTGGCCGTGGCTAGAGAGCTCCATCAGAAATATGAATTGGTAACTTCTTTCGCTAAACATTGATCTTCAGAAAGTTAAAGAACTTCCTTCTCTACTCATAGATTTTGGCCATGCTCGGGCCGAACCAAAAATGCATTGTAGCAAGCATTCTTTTGAATCTTGGGCTTGACCCAGAACAACAAACTCCTCTTTATGTATATCTGAGTGTATATCTGCTTGTGGGTGTCATAGAAATTTGAATAAAACTACATCTTCTTCCTTCTGTTGCTCGACCCAACTCAGGAAACTTGCATTTGTTGTATATTCTTGCTATTTGATTCAAGATTTCACATGGGTTATCACCGTGATTATTTCCTTTGCATTTTGAAGCTAAATTGAAAGTGGGTCTTTGAAATTATTAAAGAAAATTGTATTTCCTTTACCTCTGAAGCTTGAATTAGCACAAAAATCTGCATCCTTATATTCTACTATTGTTTTTATATGAAACCCATATGGGTTCTCTCCATTATTGTATTTCTTGCACTTTGAAAACAAACTCACATGTGGGTATCATAGATTCAAAACTACAAATTTATCTATATGATTCTGTCCTTATGGGCTCGACCCAATAGCAACCAGTGGCTTATTTCGAGCTTTTAAAATAAAAGAATGAAATGGATGTTGTATAGTCATTTCAATCTGCACTTCATGAAAAGAAGTATTTCCGTTGCTTCACTGCTACACTATCACATAGCTACGGCTGTTCAGAACTTGAACAAATCTGACCAAAAACCTAGTTTGAAACAAAGAAAACTATCATTCATTGGAAACCCCAACATGGGTATTCGCTGCTTGCTTTTAGAACACCTCCAGAAAAGAAAACTCATGGCAAGAAAACACAACTTGTATGCTTATCTGTATTTAGTTATGGACTTCTTTAAGCATTCAGACTTCTTTAATCTGTATTCTGCATTACTTGAACATTGAACTCATACTACCTCCCTTGAGACAGAACTTGTCATGGTTAAAATCTCAAATCACAATTGATCTAAATCAAACTCCTGCTTCTTTGTTTTAGCACTTATGCAGGACTTTTAGTTGAAACATTGAGTCATAATGGACTGTACCTAGTCTTTTGTTCTTAGGCATAACTAACACCTCACAAACTGCTTGCTTTTTCTTCAATATTCTAGAAAGGTCACTAGCTTGATACTTATAACTCCTTGAAGATATAACAAAAGAATCTCTGCTATGCAATATTTGCTTAAGATATACAAGATTAGTAATCCCAATAATATTGCAAATTCTGGATTCTAAGGCATTAGAATTTTGTTACTTCCAGCATGATTCTATGCTTATGCATTGTGAAGAGAAAAAATTCTTAAATATATTGTACCCATGCATATTTTCTATACAAACAGTAGTGTCCTATCCCTTGACTTCTGGACTTCCACAGTCTGGCTTTGACAACTTTGTTCAAGTGACTCTCTGAAAGCAATTTGAATGAATAGTGATTGCTGCCCTACCTTAAGCATTGATAAGCATTGATAAACGATCCTGTTTGAAACACCATCCCAACCAAACTGAGTTAGTTGTCCTTGTTGTAACTTTGATTAACCAGTACTCCATATCCAGGTACTATATCACTGATGCTTGTTACTGTATCAAAATACCTTCCTTTGCACTCAGAAATGTTCTCCTTTTTGAAATCTTTGATCTTACCATACAACAACATAGCTTTCTACTCATAGACCTTATATAGAGGCTTAGATTGATGATTGAAACACCACAAACTTCCTTTATTCACCAATTCATATGCATATCTAACAACCTCAGAAGCACCATTTTGGAAAGACAAAATTTTCTCTCCCCATAACATGCTGGAATGATTACCTTGTTATTATAATTCATAATGCAGTATTTACTTTACTAGCCAACTAGAACTAGAAATTCATTCAACACTCAAATGCACTATCTGTCCTTTGTATTCTTGAGCAACATGGTACTCTTCATGCATTTTTATGTTTCACTTATCAAACTGCTTTTAAAAACTATTCTCTTTGATGATGAAAATTAAATCAAACCATTAAGGAATAATGTATGCCTATTCACTATCCGAGAAAGAATTGATGAACTGAAACTTACATGACATGTGATTACAATCAGCAAAGAAAATGAACTTATTCAACAATTTCTAATGTAAATGTACTCAGTTAAATTCCTTAAGTGAACTAAACTCACTGTTCACCTGTAGCCTTCAGAAAGTAACCTTGATCGTTATGAATGCACAGTTGGTTTGGTTGCTTGATGGATAACTCTGTTTTACTCTTTCAGTTTTTCTCATTTCATTTGATGAATATGATAAAGTATCTTTTAAAATCATCCCATTTAATGAATAGGGCAGCATGTCGAGCTCTACCCTTGTGGGAGCCCATTTTTCTCCACATGCTTGGTCTTCGAATAATGTTCAACTTCATGACTTTACCTATACCTGCACAAGGAAACAAACAATGTCAGCATAAAAAATAGAACATGTTGATCATGATATTGTTATTTCTTCTTCCGCTCACTTCTTTCATGCTGCACTTGATTGATTGTTTCAATGCATTATTAATAGTATGATGTACTATTGTGGGTGCTCCATATAAGTTACATCATAATCGGAGCCACTGACACCCTCTCTTTCCCTCTTTCAGGTCGATGAAGCTCAAGAAGACAAGGTGCACCATTCAGCGTCAAACATCGATAATCAGGCAATGATGGTTATGTTGTCACTTATATGTTTTCCTTTCTGTATCTTCAGTAGTGCAATGTGCTATTAGCAATATGTTGTCACTGTTATATCCATAGCTTGTGTGGATCTTTGATTTCAATTATGCTTTTCAATCGAAATGAAAATGCATTTTCATGCAATGTTGTAATATCATTCTGACTGTGAAATCAAATGAAGCCTTGTAAAAATATGAGTTCTTTACGAAATAAATGAAAGCATCTGAAATGCTATTCTGCTCATTTACTCAATTTTGTATTTCTTTTAAATTTTTCAACATCTGAATGGCACTCTGAAACTCTATTCTTCTTTAAAAAGAATAATTGTTGCTCAATGCAAAAAGTGATGTGAAACAACATTTGAAATTCAATCTGCAATTCCACTTTATGTTAAATAACAATCAGCCAGCTCCTCCATTTGAGCTGAGGCAAAAAATATGTAAAAGTAAACATGCAAAATTTATAGCTTAAGAAATTTTTGAATTCATTTTTAATGAATTAGGCTAGCTAAATACTTCAGGTATTAAGGGTAGGATTTTTGAAAACTTAGATGTAAGCCATTTCTTCATAACTTTTTGGTAAAATTTCACTAAAAATTATTTGAGGTGTGAGTGGTTACTATGTGTTTTTTATTAAATAGTGTACAAAGAATCTTTGATGAATTCCTTATATTATCTCTTACAATGGAACAAAAATCCTTGAAGTCTTTGTTCACACAAGATTCTACATGACTTCTCAATGGATAGGCTTGAAACCAAACCTCAAAATTTGGGTATGCCAAAACCTTTTGTTGTGCAAGCAATAGTGAAATAGTGAAATAATCTTTTATGGAAATAAACTTTTTGAAATAAATCCAAATATATAGTTTTTTTTTTAGTAAATTATTAGCTTACTTTAAATATATATTATTTGTAAAATTTTAAATATCTCAAATTATAATATAAATAAAATTATAATCTAATATATTAAAAAAACTATTATAATCTAGTAGTATATTGTATTAATATATTAAATTAACATCTAAATAGTATATTAAATTAATATTTATCAACTAATCAATTTACAAAACCATTCTACTAACAAATCATTTAGTAATCAACATCCAACTCATTTGTAGCATATCATGGCCTCATGTTGAAGTGTCTGCCTACATGGTCTATTGCTCATCTCATTAATGATTGTATTTCCATCATTAATTCTTTTGATGAGACAAGAATCTTTCATGTGTTTAGAGAAGCTAACTTGCTAGCCAATGGGTTAGCTAATTTGGGAGTGTTGGCTAGAAATAATTGGGATGAATTTGAATCCTTACCACTCAACCTCAAAATCATTTCCAATAATGACCAGGTGTCATATTATTATGGTGGTTGAAATGTGGGAAAGGCTCTTTATTATTATTTTGAGTTGGTTTATGCACATTGAGTCTTGGCCGCCTTGCCCTTCTCATAATTTCTATTTAGATTTATGTGAAACTATGGCCTAGCTATGTAGGTTTGGCAGTACTTGGTATGGAAGGCTCACATGCTTTGTAGGTCTTATTTGCATTGTTTTGTGGTTATTCTGCCTAACCTTGTCTTTGTAGAAAATTAAGGTGTTGTTGGTTTCTTGTTCGCTGCATGACACCATGGGTGGAGCTCATTGCAGACTAGAATCGAGCTCTTGTGAGGAGTTCTAGAGTAATGAAATTGTGTGGGAGAATCTAGAAAAGGGTGGGGTTACCCCATATATGCTAAAGCTTCAAGGCCAAAATCTTGAAGCGATGGAGGTTTTTGTTAAAGGGTGGAGCAATAGGATTCTACATTACAAAGGCGTGGAGTTTAATATTGATGAGGATTTTGTGGTAGAGGTGACTGGAATTCCTTCTTCTGGGAGAAAATCCTATAGAGACATAGGTGCAGCTAAGAAATCCTTTACAAATTTCTTTAAATTTGATGAGAAGAAGAAGCTTAGGGAAGTTGGGAGTGGTGGGTATGCTTGTAAGTCTCTCAAACTACTTTGGAGGGATCTTGTTCTAGCTATTATGCATTACTTCACCTTGGAGGGTAGGTTTTTTTTTAATTTATAGCTACCACTTTATGCTTCTGAATCACTTTTGTCACAAGGTGTTGGTTTCATTTCCCTTTTATCTTTTGTTTTCTATGGAAAATAGTATTGAGGATCATCGCAAGAACCCTAAGAAGGTCACTCTCCATGAAGGATTTATGAATCTCATGTTTGTTGATATTAAGATGAAGTTAATTGTAGATTCTCCTAAGACCCCAACCCATAAAAAGGGTGTTAAAATTTTTGGCTATGAGATTGGTGATTCTGCGACAGAATGTGCAGGGAATTCTAAGGATGAGGATTCAAATTTTGATGAGATGTCGATTAAGGGTGGTGTGTCTGAGGAGGGGTATAAAGCTTTCGAAGCCTGGTAAAAGGGTTATGAAATGGATATTGAGTTGAAGGATGCTATGGTGCTATAGCGCACAGAAAATTCGTGGATTAGCAATGAAGAACAATGGAAGATAAAAACATGCATAAATGAAAGATCTCGCTAAACACACATGCAATTCCATGATTCACCTCCATTTCGATGTAGTATAGTACTTGCCGTCAAATTTTAATTAAGTGTGCAGATATGGCCTCATGACAATGATATTAGCAAAACATTGAAGATTTCTAAAGTTGCTTCCAAAAATCATAAGATTTCGCGAGGAGTAACAATGGTAGAGGTAAAAGCCAATTTATAGAAAATATGATTTTTGAATGACAGGCTCAGATTAAAAGATAATTAATCGACTATTAAGATTGAAAGATGTGACATGCAATAGGGTTAGGGTTGAATTAGTGTAAGTGATAAATCATGAATGGTGGAGATTAAATTAAATGGTAATTTAATCACCAGTGGAAACTAGTTGAGATATAGAAGGATAAAGATTGCATGTAGAAGATAAGATTGACAAAGTGATCAATGCATAAAGACTTTTCATTAGAGAAAGTCAGATATTATCTCACTAGATAAGTGAATGATCAAATTTTATCTAGACTTAAGTGATAAATGACTAATTAGATAACAAAGAGATTATCTAATTATAGAGGAATATGATATGGATAAATCCTTTTTGAATTAAATGATTTCAATTTGACATTCAAGATTTTGGGATTAAATTAAATAAATAAAGATTTATTTAATGATAGAGAGATATGGTTAAGGAATAGTTAAATAATTAAAGTGATTATTTAACTACAATTGAAAGTGTCGTAGAAATTAATTAAATAATAGTTTATTTAATTTTAGAAAAAAGATAGATTTAATTAGCAATGTAATTAAATAAATAATATTTATTTAATTAATCAACGAAGAATAAAGGTAAGAATGATTTAATTAAATAATTAAAGTTATTTAATTAATAGAGGACATATGACTTTAGAAAATAATTAAATAATTAACATTATTTAATTATGAAAAATGAAGATGAAAGAATTATGAAGAAGTTAAGGGTTGCAGGCCTAAGACAATTTTTAGTGTCTACATATTTCCCCTCTTTGATACAATGTAGTTTATTGTGTTGTGTGAAAGAAAATTTGTCAAAACATACCCTAGTGATGATAGGATAAGGTTATGCCCCCTCGAGAGGACAAATAGGTTCGAAGAACAGGATTGTTCTCTCGAATTGGTTGAGCGAACTAGAAGATGAGGGACAAAAAGGATAGAGGAAAATAGATAAGGGTGGTGAAGATGCAAAAAAGAAGAAATGTCAGAGTGGAAAAGATGAATAGTAGCATAGAAGATATGGATGTTAACATGGAAGACATGGATGTTAGTATATTAGAATGACTTCAATATTTTTTCAAATCATGATAGGCCTTGCATTAATCATCATTTGGCGTTAAATGATAGAAATGGATAGAAAAAACCATGATATGAGATAGACCAAGGTGTGCAAGGTCATCCACCTACTAAAAATAGATAGTTGCAAACAAGGAATGTCCTCACTCATACTAAGTGCAACATTGCCCTAGTCTTTTTGTTAAGACAAACCGCAAAGAACAATCAAATAAAAGATGAGTCGTGAGACACCATCACTCCTCTAAATCCTTCATGGGACATCCTCGAGTAAGCTAGTAACTTGACTCAAAGACAAAGCCAAAAGACAATCGACAAAAAATAGTCAAAGAAAAAGAGCCCTAAGACATTGTTGCTTCTCTAAATCCTTCATGGGACATCATTGAGGAAGCTAGTAACCAGACTCAAAGACAAATTCAAATGAAAAGATAAGACAAAACAAGATATAAAGTCAACATCCAGTAAGAATATTTGCCAAATTTTTGACCTGTTTGTTGTTTAATTATCTAGGGGATTGACAAGATGCTTGTTTGATGAAGGCCTGATTTTGGGAATGACACATATCGTATAAGACGTCAAGTCTGGTTTTGATCATGTGACCACCTATGTAAGGCAATGACAAAGCTTGACCAAATGAAAATGTTTGTTTTTAGGAAGGACAAATCTTGTATAAGACATAGGTTGATTGTTTTTGTTATTTGAGTGTTTCGACAATTTGTTTGGTTTGACTTGATCTAACCTTGTTGACTTGTTCGTCTTGTTGATATGTGACTTGCATTGATGTTTTGAAAATTGTTTTTGTTTGATGATAATGTATGACTTATATTGATTGACATGACAAACCCTAAAGAACTGACCTAGTGCGTCCTTAGGGGCTCATCGATTGATTGCCTTGCCTACGTTATACACACAGCGACCTTGTAGGTCGACACGACCATTGACTTTGTTTTATAGACAAAGGACTGAGTCATGATTTCATTGTTTATTTGAAAAACCTAAAGGACTGACCTAATGCCTCAGGGCAACATCGACAAATGATCTTGCCTACATCCAGTCGTAGAGGCAATGTAGTTTGACAATGACAAAGACTGATTGGTGTGATTGACTCTTACTCTGCTTTTTTTTTGGATTTTTTGAAGTTTTTTGGTTTTTTTGACATGTTTTTATTCTTTTTTCCTTTTTGAAGTTTTATGATGTTTTTCAATTTTTTTAGGATGTTTTGTGATGTATTTTGGATTTTTTTAATGGTTTTATGTCCTCAAAACAACCATTGTAAGAACCAAATGACATAAGTCAAGTGCCTACCCCTAGTTGGGTATAAGACCAATTTATTAAAAATAGGATGGGATGGGGATGCAAAGTGTGCTTGATGTCAATCATTCCAAGTCACGGAAAGCAAAACCATTATTATGGGTGAAATGAAAAGGATAAATGATAAGGTGTATGGATAAGAAAGATAGATTCTATGACAAAAAAGTACAATTGGAATGATGGTAGAAAAAGGGGCAGAGTCAACTACACACGGTGCCTATTTGCTAGGTTTTCACCATGGTACTCATCCAAAGCAGCACCGAAGTGGTTTTCACTATTGGATGAATTATTTCTCTTTATTGTTTTATTTATTTTTTAATTTTTTTGACATTACCAAGATGCCTATTTTCTAGGTTTTTATCTATGTAGCAGTTTTTTTCCATTTTTTTTTGTATTTTTAATGATTAAGACACGACTCCTAGAAGCTATCTATAGAATTGATAAACACTAGATCCATAGAGTTCCATGATGATGCCCCGCTCGTGTGTGGATGACTGTGATAGATGAAAGGAATTGATCGGGATGAGGAGTATGAGTGGAAAATATGAAGGGCAATAGTTGTGGCAAATGATGATTGGATATCCTCAGCGAGGTCGTGATCAAAGAGTGGATTATCATATATATATTAGTGGAACATGGGGTTGTCATGGACATGAAAATTTTGTGCAGAAGTGGATATGGTGAAGGAAGATGTTATATTAGGATCCCAAAAGGTGTTGATCCAAGCACGGTCATCTATTTGAGTATCTTCGAAAATTGTCTTGGCATCATTGTTGGAAATTGAAGTCTTTGCAGTAGCATTAGCATTGTTGTTTGTCTACAAATTATCCATATGATATTCTCCACATCCCATATCATGGATTTGGGCCTTGAGGTTTGATGGTATGGTAGATGGAGTGGATGCTTTAGTTAATGAGGATGAATCAATGTAATATGACGAAATGGAATACAAGGCCTCATTATTGATAGGAACTTGTCATTGGGGTATCCTACGTAGGTTAGTGCAATACTAGAAAGGATCAAGATCCCCAAATATCGTGATCTTGGTGCCATTGTATGAGAATTTAAGGCATTGATGGTAAGTGGATGGGAAGACCTTAATAGAATGTATCCATGGTCTACCCAGTAAAATATTATATGGGAGGACAAGATCCAAGACTTGGAAGGTGGTATCCATAACTGCAGGACCAATTATGATGGGAAGGATTACAAATCCTTTAGATGACCATTCTTCATCTTCATATACCTTAATGAAAATTCTCTTAGTAGTGTCCACACATGCCTCCAAGAAGCCTAATGGCTTAACCAGTTTGAATGTGCAAATATTCAATCCTACTCCTCTGTCTACCAAGACTCATCTAACTTTTGTTTTATGGACAAGAGCTTCGAGACCGTGCAAAGGGTCATTGTGATCTGTCTTCTTGGTTGAGAAATATTGAATAGAGAAGGTAGCATGATGAGAGTTGGTTAGGTAGCCTACCATCTCTTGGAAGAAATTGACATCAAGGTTGTTGGGGACAGTCGTGCTTTGCAAAGCTTTTTCTAAAATAGCTCGATGATTGGGTGATATACACAATAGTTCCAAGATAGAAATTTGCACTAGGGTCTTCCCAAATTGGTCAAGTAATTTTTATTGACGCTTGGAGCATTGTGGTTGTTGTTGTGGCGGAGGGACTTGGATGGTTATTTTTTTTCGATGAGTGTTGATAGCACATTCGATTGTTTTCTTTATGGTAATAGTATTGATATGACCATCGGTGACTCAAATGTGATTTATAATGGTTCTGCGGTTATAGTCATATTTGACATTAGCATAGTTGGCTGAATTATTATTGGTCTTATTTCCTAAATTGGAGGCATTTCCTTTTCCATACCAGTCATTTAATAGATCTGAAAAGACCTTGTGATCATTGTTTGGGGATGCTTGTTTCTATCCATTAACTTCAATAATTTTTTTTTCCATGAGATCTTGTATAATGTTTTTCAACTATTGATATTGTGGTAGATTATGTCCCTTAGTTTAGTGGAAATCGCAAAAATCATTGTCATCCCACTAGGAGGGTTTAAATTGTCTATTCCTATCATATTGTTTTAGATCAGGAAGTTGTATGAGGTTGTGTTTTATTAGTTCTTTAAAGACTTATTCAATTGGTTCTCCTAAGGGAGTGAATTCATGTTTTGGGAACTTCCTTTGCAGTCATGGTTGTTGCATGTTTTGGACAACATTAGCAATTTGGTCGGCATTGTTGGGTGTGTTGTTAGAGGGGTTGTGTCCTCTAAACGTGATGATGTGTCCTATGTGTAGGGTTTTAGCATTGACAATGCCATCATTTGTTACATTCTTGTTTCGGGACCAAAATTTATTCTTTTCATTAAGGTGCTTTGAACATTTGGATTTCTATTTGACATCTTGATTTCACCTTTTTCAATGAGAGCCTTTTCAAGTATGATACCCTTTTCTACTGGTTCCACAAAAGAAGTGCAACAATGTACTCTTAGGTCACTTCTCAATTTTGAATTAAGGTTTTCTAGGAATATCGTGACTTTTTTCTTTTTGGGTATTTCAATAAGGCATCGACTAGCTAGACTCCATCTCTGGAAGAAGGTGATAAAGTTCTCTCCTTCATCTTGTGTGGTGTGACATAAGGTTGCTATTGTGATTTCATTTTCAATGTTAAAGGTGAAATTTTAAATAAATTTTTTAGCATGTTCACCCCATGACCTTTTGCCATATGGAAGTTGAGAAAACCATTCAAGTACTATTCCGATAAGGTTGTGCAAAAAAAGCCTCGTGAGATATGTGGGGTCATATGCAAAGTCTATGCACATTGTGGAAAATTCCCTTACATGTTCTATAGGATTACACTTCCCATTATACTTAGGCAAGTTTGGTATAACATATCCATGTGGAAAGGGTGTCATGTATAAATCTTTGTCAAAGGGAAATGGACATACGTACTTTTCTAAAAAACTCTTTTTGCAAGACATCGTCATATTGTCCATTTGTTGTTGAAGGGCTTCAATTTGTGTCTACAGAACATCCACTTGTGTCAATGACGTGTTGGTTGTATTGTTGCGGTCTATGTAAGTGTTTTGAAACCAAATGTTATGTGACGGATTTTGGCTCAGTGTAGGAATAAAGGGTGGATTTTGGTTTGGAATGTGAGAGACCAAGTTCTGGTTTGATGTCGGTTGATTGAGAACGTGAATGTTTTGCAAAGGATCGAGCTAGTTCTCAAATTGTATGAGAGGTATGTGGCCCATTTTTGAAACCACTATTTGTGGAATGACATTAGTGGTGTTGATGCTTAGTCTAGTATTTGTTGTGTTTGTGCTAACCTTAGGCCTTTTGCTTCCAATATTGGTGTCGAAGGGATTTTTGATGATTACCCTATGATAAAATTAAGGCATTGTGTCATGCTTGATGTACCTGTTGGAACTATAAAAATCTGATATTTTCACATGTTGGATTTACTCATAAACTTCCAGATTTGGTCCTACCATGAGCATATTCCACTCATATTTTTCCATATTGCGCCATTGAATCCATTGAGTCACACATTTTTTACATCATGGTCTATATCAGCGTGAGAATACCATTGTCTCCCTGACCCATTGTGCATTTTCTGCTAACATGAGTCTGTGTTTCCTTTCGGCAAGACTCATTCGTTGTCATAGCGATCAAAATTTTCTTGCAGGCACCATTCGACAGGCATTCTTCACGGTCTCAACAACAGGCATAGTATGGATTCATTTCGGCCAAACTTGTTGGTATCGGCATAATGTTGTAACGACTTGCTCATGTGGGTCTCCTTCGGTGAGAGATTGTTTTTGGCATTGGGTCTTGGTGAGACCATATTGTCTCACCAACCGACGGTGGGGGAATAGACTTATCGACGAGAGACTCTTCCTCAAAGTAAGGTCATAGCGAACTTCCTTTGTCTTGCCGATCGGCAACATAATGATATACTCTTCCGTAAGACTCATGTGCATCGGGGTATGGTCATAGCGAAAAGGGTGGATCTTACTGACAATGTTTAATGAATGGATTTCTTTCGGAAAAAGGTTGGCATTCTCTTGGCGAACAGGTGTGCTTGGGGCTTTTGTTGTAGCAAGGAGAACTCTATATAATGTATCCCCAACTTTGAAAGTCACAATGAAGTGGATGAAATGAAGATTGCACTTCGGTAGGAGTACATATATGTCACAGCGACATACATGAGGAAAAGGGAGACATTCGGTGAAAAAAAATGTGATCTGCATATGGTCTTCCCGAAAGCTAATGGGTCACAGCGATACATAAGATAAATAAGGGGTTTTCGGCATAACAATTGAATTCTCTATAAGGTCTCTTCGATGCCATTAGGTTACAGCGATAGTGGATCAAACAGAGGTTCATTTTGGTAAGATATTTTCTTGTGTCTCGGTGATTGGAACAAACATAACATATATGAGCTCGGTGTGACAAAAGGTTTTCGATATGATATCTTATCGATGAAAGAAGGTCATGGCAAAAGCGAATGAAGCACATGGGTAGACAATGATTGAATTTCCTTCGGCATAGCTACTGCACTATCTCATCGACTGGTTCACTGGTGAATAACAGAGTTCAAACTATGGGCTGACACATGTGAATGTTAAAATGCCATTGGAGGCCGACATTACCGAGCCCGATTTCTATGGTGACCTACATGATTTGGAAGTGATTTGTTTCTTGATTGCTGGTGTATATATATGCACCCCGATTGTAATTGATTATCATCAGATTTTAGATCATATACAGTAGATTAGGAATGGCTACATTAGAATAGATTTCTCTTATCAGAGACTATGTGCATGTTTTAAAATGGAGAATTCAATGAAAATTAGCTGGTGTGGTAGGTTATTTCTGGTGTCAATTGTATGTTGAGTTTATTGAGAAGTATTGCTAAGTTGTTTCCATGTTGATTCTTTCTGGTTGCTTAAATTGAAGTAACAAGATTATTTTCAGTTTATCAGTGCACATTTGTTGTATATGTGTGATTAATTGACTGATTCTCTCAAGTAGAGATTAAATCCTTTTCGTTGATCACAGTAATCAGGAAGATTCATCTGGATTATTAAAGTAGAGCTTAGTAGTCATAATCCTGCATTGTTTATACAAGTTATGAACAGATCATATGCCTGCAATTTGATTTTATGGCAAAATAAGTTGCCCACTTCTGTTTCATTTAACTCTGCATACCCAACAAGGCACTGGTCTCTGCATTTCATCATTTGATTCATTCAATTTCTTTACATCTGTTTATTAAGCATTTTAGGATTTAGATTAGAAGATTGCTTTTGTTATTGCTATCAAGTTTGGTTTCATTTTCGCACTCCATTCTGCCATTGTGGACAAAGCATTTCAAAAGGATAATCATAAGATAAGTCTACTTCATTTAGTTAGGTACACCCGCCTAGGTCTGGCAGCACCTGAAGAGTAGAAGGTTGAATGCTTTTTGACCTTGTCTATTACCCTAAAGCATATCAAGAGATTGGTAGCCTCTTGAGGCTTTCCGTCTGCGTTTTTTAGAGCTAACAAATTGGCGACTCTACTAGGGAATAGATCAGAAAATTCACTTGAAGACCGTCATATAGAGTCATTGAAGAAGAAGTTATAATTTGAGAAGATTCAGAAAGAGTTATTCCGCTGGGGAAAAGATCAGAAATAATCATTTTCCTACTTTTGGAAAAGTAGGTGGCAACTCTGAAAAGAGTTTGATGAAGAATGGAATGTGGGTATGGAATGAATGCAGGAAGTTATTGGGCCCCTCAAGTGCCTAATAATACAATTGGAAATTTCTACAATGGATACAGTGCATATCATGCACAACAGAATATGTACCCACCTGTCCCTCCCCATCTGTGCAGAACAATGATCAAGAAATTCGATCTAACAAGGTTTCAAGGGTACCCTTACCCTATGGATATGAATTGGAGAAGTCTGGTCTCTAAGTTGATAGGGAGTAATGCAATCACTGTTGAGGATCATTTGAGGAGCTTCAATGATTTTGTCAAAGGTTTGGATATCCCATATGAGCATTTACATATGAGGCTATTTATGATATCACTTATTGAATATGCTAGGGATTGGTTTAACAACCTACCAATAGCTTCTATTAAATCTCTCCAAGGATTTTAGGATCGATTTCTCAAGGAATATGGAGATCTGTCTGCACCAAATTGGGCTTCCCGTGGGTTATTAGAGATTCAAGAAAATCAAAACTTGCAGAGGCATGTATACCAGAATCAACAATTTGAAGAAGAAGCTGAGTATGTGTATACTCAAAGCCAGGACTCCAGCACACAATTAGAGTATGGAATTTACCCCTTTGATGCATTTCTTGGCATAAGGAAGTATGAAGGAGAAGATCTGACTTCTCTATACAATAGGATGATAAGTGTTTGTATGCAATTTCCTTCTGATTGTAAGCCTACAAGACCCATTTTTGTTGCACAGTTCATAAAAACATGGGAGCCTACATTAGCTTATTGGTCATGGTCATCAATACAGCGTGCCTGTGATCACTTGAATAAATTCATTGATGCCATGGAGAAGATAAGGTATGAGAACACTATCAATGTTGATTCCAATGATTGTATTTCTGATGAGTATAGAGAAATTGATCAAACAATGCATCCAATAGATGATGAGATATGTGCAAGTCAGTATGATTCCTATGATAGCTTGCATAGTGAAGATGAAGGTACAAGATATCTCTCTTGCATAACAGATTGTGATAGGGAGAGCAGTGTGTGTTATGATGAATCAAATGAGTATTTAGATTTTGAAGATGCACCTATGGATTTTTATTTGCAGCAAGGGGATTCTTCTACCTCTTATGAGGATCAGGATGAAGAGGCAATGGGAAATGTTGATAGTGAATATACAATGCCTCTAGCTATAGTTGAAAGCTACAAAGATACATTCAATGAAGAGGAGGGTTGTAAATTTGAGAATGGTTTCCAAAAAATTTCAGGCCCATTGCATGATGAAGATTTAAAAGAGGATCAAATAATGTTTCAAAGGTTTTCCCCAAAATGAATTTAAGGTATTTTTAGATCCACTTGATGTTGAGAAAAAGGTATTTTTAGATAAACAAAGGGATGTGTCAAGTTATGGAGCAAATGACTGTGCTGGTAATTTTTCATTCTCTGATGATCCTGGGCCTCTTTTTGATGATGACAAAAGTCATGAGTATGACTGTAATAATGAAAATGTGGAAACTTGTTTACTCAGCTGTGAGAAAATTTCAAATTTGTTAACTCTTGATTATTAGAGATATATACATAAGGGTGATCTTGAAGCTCTATGTCCAGTTGATGGTGAAACTTTTGGAGTTGACCAAATGCATGTGTCCATTCAAGATAAGGTATGTGATTTTGAAATTCCTAACTCATATGGAGAAAATTTTATCTGCATACCAAGGATGATAGTTTTCTAGATTTGATTGGTTCATATATGCTTAATATGGAAGATTTGAGTCATAGGGATACCAAAGACGTACAAAAGGTTTCAGATTTGTTTATTTCAGACAGTGTTGATATGACAGAATTTTTTGATTCTCAAAAGAGGCACTTTGATGGTAAATTTTCAATACAACTGGGAGAATGTTTCATAATACATAACAGTGAGAAAGATAATAAGGAATGTTGTATTTCATATGCATCCATTTTGAATGTTGAAAATAACAGGGGTTTGTCCCAAGATGTTGAAGAATTTGAACTACACGATGGTGTAGGGATTTTGGGCCAAACCAAGCTTGACGATACTCTAAGAACTTCCAATAACAGTGACAGGAAAGATTGCATGAGTATCTTCAAGAAGAATTTGATGAACTCGACACAAAACCAAGTGTTTGACAGGGGAAAGCTTGGTTTGAGTTTCAGATTGTAACAGCTCGGAACAGGTGAAGTTGAGACACAGAGGATTAAGGGTTGCCAGTGCATGGACAACTCTTGCTTATCCTCTTTAAAAAAATTTTCCATGCACAGTAGTTTAGGATTTTGGTCCACTTCCATATTGCATTCATTTTGCATTCATTCCTTTATGCTTCATTTCCTTTTCCATTCTGCTCACTGGTTAATCATTTTGTGTCTCGTTTGCTCACCCAAAGATTCTGGACCCTTGCAATGATCTCACTATCATTCATCCCTAGACGGAGCCACTGTTGGAACTGTAAAAATCTGATATTTTCACATGTTGGTTTTACTCATAAACTTCCATATTTGGTCCTACCATGTGCATATTCCACTCATATTTTTCCATATTCCCCCATTGAATCCATTGAGTCACGCATTTTTTACATCATGGTCTATATCGGCGTGAGAATACCATTGTCTCCCCGACCCATTGTGCATTTTCTGCTAACATGAGTCTGTGTTGCCTTTCAACAAGACTCATTTGTTGTCATAGCGATCAAAATTTTCTTGCAGGCATCATTCGACAGGAGTTTTTCATGGTCTCGGCGACAGGCACAGTATGGATTCATTTTGGCCAAACTTTTTTGTATCGACATAATGTTATAACGACTTGCTCATGTGGGTCTCCTTCGGTCAGAGATTGTTTTTGGCATTGGGTCTTGGCGAGACCGTATTGTCTCACCGACCGACGATGGGGGAATAGACTTATCGGCAAGAGACTCTTCTTCGAAGTAAGGTCATAGTGAACTTCCTTTGTCTTACCGATCGGTAACATAATGATATACTCTTCGGTAAGACTCATGTGCATCGGGGTATGGTCATAGCGAAAAGGTCGGGTCTTGCCAACAATGTTTAATGAATGAATTTCTTTCAGCGAAAGGTTGGCATTCTCTTGGTGAATAGGTGTGCTCGGGGCTTTCGATGTAGCAAGGAGAACTCTATATAACGTCTCCCCGACTTTGAAAGTCACAACGAAGTAGATGAAATGAAGATTTCACTTCGGCTGGAGTACATATATGTCACAGCGACATACAGGAGGAAAAGGGAGACATTCAGTGAAACACAATGTGATCTACATATGGTCTTCCCGAAAGCTAATGGGTCACAATGATACATAAGATAAATAAGGGGCTTTCGGCATAACAATTGAATTCTCTATAAGGTCTCTCCGATGCCATTAGGTTACAGTGATAGTGGATCAAACAAAGGTTCATTTCGGTAAGATATTTTCTTGTGTCTCGGTGATTGGAACAAACATAATATCTTACCGACGTTAGAAGGTCATGGTGAAAGCGAATGATGCACACGTGTAGACAATGATTGAATTGCCTTCGGCATAGCTGCTGCACTGTCTCACCGACTGGTTCACTGGTGAATAATAGAGTTCAAATGTTGTGGGCCGACACATGTGAATGTTTAAATGTCGTTGGAGGCCAACATGACTGAGCCCAATTTCTACGGTGGTCAACATGATTTGGAAGCGATTTGTTTCTTGATTGTTGGTGTATATATATTCACCTGGATTGTAATTGATTATCCTTAGATTTTAGATCATATACAGTAGATTAGGAATGGCTACATTAGAATAGATTTCTCTTATCAGAGACTATGTGCATGTTTTAAAATGGAGAATTCAATGAAAATTAACTGGTGTGGTAGGTTATTTCTGGTGTCAATTGTATGTTGAGTTTATTGAGAAGTATTGCTAAGTTGTTTCCATGTTGATTCTTTCTGGTTGTTTAAATTGAAGTAACAAGCTTATTTTCAGTTTATCAGTGCACATTTGTTGTATATGTGTGATTAATTGACTGGTTCTCTCAAGTAGAGATTAAATCCTTTTTGTTGATCACAGTAATCAGGAAGATTCATTTGGATTATTAAAGTAGAGCTTAGTAGTCATAATCCTGCATTGTTTATACAAGTTATGAACAGATCACATGCCTGCAATTTGATTTTATGGCAAAATAAGTTGCCCACTTCTGTTTCATTTAACTCTGCATACCCAACAAGGCACTGGTCTCTGCATTTCATCATTTGATTCATTCAATTTCTTTACATCTGTTTATTAAGCATTTTAGGATTTAGATTAGAAGATTGCTTTTGTTATTGCTATCAAGTTTGGTTTCATTTTTTCACTCCATTCTGCCATTGTGGACAAAGCATTTCAGAAGGATAATCATATGATAAGTCCGCTTCATTCAGTTAGGTACACCCGCCTAGGTCTGGCAGCACCTTAAGAATAGAATGTTGAATTCTTTTTGACATTGTCTGTTACCCTAAAGCATATCAAGAGATTGGCAGCCTTTTTAGGCATTCCGCCTACGTTTTTTAGAGCTAATCTAAGATAAATGTATTCCCAAGCATAAAGATGAAGGAGAGTTAGTGATTTCAAAAGAAGAAGACCTTGACTTGGTGACAAGTTTGGAAGAAGAAATGATCAAAGATGAATTGCTTTTGGAGATTTGCAAAGAATTGAGAAAAGATGGAGGTATTGTGATAGAATTCATAGATCATTTCTTTATTGTATTAATATATTGGACATTGAATAATTTGCAGATCAAGATGCAATTGATTGGAGGACACAAGAAGATTTGAACATTTCAGGGCATGAATGAGCAGATTCATAGAGTTAGAACAAGATGAAGCATGTTGGCATAGAACAACTTAAAAAAAAGGTAAATATGAAGGAAGAGGGGCATGGATGACTACATGGAGGAGCATTAATGATGAAGTCTTGTTACAATCAATCCAAGAGGACTTGGAATTCTTTTGGCGGAGGATAATGGTGCAGGTGGACCCTTGCAAATTCATGCCTCCATGAGGAAATATTAGGATTTTGAATTAGAATTGATAATATCATGTTTTTATAAGATCTAAATGAAAATATTAAACATTTTTTTGGTCATAATTGATCATTTTTGGGTTATTAGGCATCAAATGTAAAAAGTGCAAAGAATTGACAAAATGTTGATATAAAAATTGTAAAATGCAACAAAATTGCAAAATAAAGGAAGACAAAGAGTCAGGTAGTTGCAAAGATAGTTTTAGGAATTTTATTGGATTTATAAAGGCCTTTTGTAACCTCATTTACTGGGAGGAAGGTTGGGAGTTGAAGAATAAAAAAGATCTTTAATGAAAAATTCTGTTTTTTCTATTATTTTTTTGGTAATTTCCTATTTTAGGCCATTGTATGGCTAGGTTCCATGCTCAAAGCTCTCCTCCTCCATTGGAAATGTTAGACCTATGAGTCTTCTTTAAGATGAATTTTATTTCATTTGAATCCATCATGTTTTGATAAAGTTATTAGCATTTCTTTTCAGGCAGGTTAAACCCTCTGTTAGAGTAAATAGTGAACCTTTGAAATTGTTTTTCTCAAGTTTGAATTGTTGGAAATTTCTTTAAATTGGTGTAGAGAGAGCTTAGTATGTATTTAAACATATATTAAAGTTATAGTGCATGAGAACAAGGTTTTGGGTTGTTTCCATGATGCCCTAGCCCGTAAAATTGTGAAAACTCAACAATTTCTATACACAGTGGTAATTTTGAGAGGTTTAATGATAGTATGTGAGTCATTCTGGATTAACCTTGTTTAAAAAAGGTATTTAGGTATATGATCAGCCATCTCAAGTTAGGGTTTGATAAATTTATCAGTTTGATTCTATTGTATATTGACTATCCAGTTAAGTTTGTCTGATGACAGTCTTAGTTTAGAGTACAAAAATTGTGTTTTGGTGGTGCTAAAGATGATCTACTTGGGTGGAATTGAGTTAGAAGGTTGTGAAGGTTTGTTTTGAAGTCTCTTAATTTGGTATTTGATGATCTAAAGGTTCTTGAGTTAATTTAAATGCTAATCTTTCATGGTACAACTATTACAGTCATCTTTAGGGACAAAAATTAATGGTTTTGAATAGGTGTTTGGGAAAAAATGACATGAACAAAGGTTTAGGAATGATCTAATTTTGTTTTGAAGAAATATTTTTGCATGTTCATGTCATTGGTGAAAGATATGGGCTTGAAAATGTGTGGCTATTTGATTATGTGGCATAAATAGGCCTAAATGTTGCTTTTGGACAGTCTACTTGAAAATTTTCTTATGTTTGAGTAGTATGAGTTGTTGAAAGGATTTGGGTCAGTCAATTTGAAGTTTTTTAAGTGACTTGAGGAATCTACTAAAGGTTATATGCCTTAATCTCTGGTTGGTTGCTTGAAATCAAGGCTTTGTGAAGGGGAAAATAAACTTGAGATGAGTAATCTAATAAAGGATGATTTGAGTTTTGTCAAGTGAGATTGAGAAAGTGATTTTCTTCCTCTAGCATTGCATTAGTATAGGGTTGAGGGTTGAGGGTATATGGATTAGGGTTTAATGTATAGGGTAGAGGGTTTAGGGTTTAGGGTTGAGGGTATACTGTTCATGTATTAGTGTTAAGGTCTAATCTATAGGGTAGAGGGGTTAGGGTTGAGGGTATAGGGATTAGGGTTTACATTTGAGGGTTTAATGTATAAGTTAGAGGTTTTATGTTTCAGGGTTGAGGGTATAAGGTTGATGGATTAGAGTTGAGGGTATAATGTATTAGGTAGAGGGTCTATAGTTGAAGGTTAAGGGTTAAGGAATGCATGATTAAGGGTTTAAGGTATTGGGTTTAGGGATTAAGTTTGAGTGTTGAGGGTTGAGGGTTGATGGATTAAGGATTTAATGTATAAGGATGAGGGATTAGGGTTGAGGGATCAATGGATAGGGTAGAGGGCTAAGTGCTAAGGGTATAGGGTATAAGGGTTTAGGGTTTAAGTGTTTAAGGGTTGAGTGTATAGGGTTTAAGGTTTGGGGGTTGATGGATTAAGGGATTAAGGGTTGAGAGTATAAGGGTTGAGAATTAAGGGTTGATAGTTGAGGGTTGAGGGTTGAGGGTTGACAGTTGAGGTTTGAGGGATTAAGGGATTAAGATATAGGGTTGAGGGATTAAGGTTGAGGGTTTAATGTATAGGGTACAAAGTTGAGGATCGAGGGTTGATGTTTGAGGGATTAAGGATTTAAGGGTTGAGGGTTGAGGGATTAAGGGTTTAAGGTATAGGTTTGACAAATATTTTAAGGTGTAGAAAAACATTTTGGCATCCAAGGTCTTTCTAGCACTTCTATGGTTTTCCACCTAAAAGGAGAAAGATGGTCCAAAATGAAATGTTCACATTCAAAGATTAATGTGATGCAGATGCAATATGTATAAATAAACTGATTTAAATGAAAAAAACTAATGAAACATGTATTTATTATCAAATGGAAACTATTGAAATGCAACTTGTTGGAAAACACATTGTGCAATGCAAAAACACCTAGAAATGTAAACAAAACTGAGTAGAAATGAAAAAGACTGAAACTATGCACCCAAAATATAGATGGAGACTAGAAATGGCTTTTGGAATGTTGTTGATGCTAACTTTTAGGCATGGTGGGACTCATTCACCATTCTGGGTGAATCGGTCCTAGTTCTGGAAAACTATTTTGGAGCCCGTTTTGGACAAAAGTGTATCCAAAAATGCAGAAAACCAAAATTAGGCCTAGTAGTGGGACTCATTTGCCACCCATGGTGAATGAGTCCACTTTTGAATTTTTGAATATTCAAAGGTGGAAACAAGAGCTTTTGGTTTGCACTTTCTACTTCTCGAGGTGTTCGGTTCTAAAACTGTCAAATTCAGACTTGAAAGTGACTTTTTGTGAGTATTTTGACTTCTCCAATGAAGAGATGACTTGAAAAAAATTTCAATGCAATATTCAATGATTTCTAAGCCTTCAATGTACCCAAATATGTAAACACACAAGACATGAGAGAGAAATGGTGTATGTTAGGGCATGGGGGTTTTCCTTGGTCAAACCCCTTTTAGGTAATTAAACCAAAATAGAGAAAGAATGTAATGAAACATGCAATAGTGAAGTTGATTACCTTTCTATGATGATTGATCTCTAACATCTACAACAAAAAATGAAGAATATTCCTTTGAATTTCTTTGGAAGCTAACTTATTGACTTGCAATGATGAAACCCTAACTTGCTTGACTTAAAAGAGAAGATGGATGACATGAATGAACTATGAAATGAGTTAATGGATGAATGGGGGTTAAAATGGATAGAAAAAAACTTATTTATACACACTTTTTCCCTAATTATTATATAATACAACATCACAGGCTGACATAAGGTCTTTTTGAATAAAAACCCAAAAGAAATTTTAAATTATTTTGAATTTGGAGCCAAGAGGGACTCATTCGCCACCCATGGCGAATGGGTCCCATTGTAGGCTTGTAAGTGGGTGTCAGGAATTAAGTTGCATTTAATGTTATTTGTCAGGTTTACATTAAAAAATACACTTAATTAAGTCATGAGTGCAGAAAGGGGTCAAATAAGGCATAAGAAAGGTGTAAATAGTGATAAAAGCCTAGAAAAGCGTGAAATCTTGTTAGAAGACTTTGGAAAACTTTAAAATAGGACTTGATAAGGGATAAAAAGGTGATATTTAGATGAATTGTAATCAGAAGAGTCTAGAAAAGTGTATAAATGTGCTACAACACTTCACAAAATCTTACCAAGAAATCATTTAATGCATTTGCAAGGGTCCAAGACTGAGTGTGGATGTGAAAAAGCACCTCACAACACCAAATTGAGGTCTCATTAAGTCCAATTTGTCATCAATTATTCCCCAAATCAAGTAAGTTTCCTTTTTCCTTTGGTACAATAGGGTACAAGGTTGAGGATTGAGGGTTGAGGTTTGAGGGATTAAGGGTTTAGGAGTTTATGGTTTAAGGGTTAAGGGTTGAGGCATTAAGGATTCAAGGGTTGAGGGATTAAGGATTTAAGGGTTGAGGGTTGAGGGATTAAGGGATTAAGGTATAGGGTTGAGGGATTAGTGTTGAGGGTTCAATGTATATGGTACAAGGTATATGGTTGAGGGTTGAGGGTTTAAGGGTTAAGAGTTTGAGGGTACATGGTATAGCATTGAGGCTTTAGGGTTAAGGGTCTAATATATAGGGTAGAGGGTTGAGGGTTTATATAGGATAGAGGGTTGAGGTTTGAGGGTATATGGATAGGGTTTAGGGTAGAGGTTTTTATGTATACAGTAGATTTTTTAGGGTTGAGGGTATAGGGTTGAAGGGTTTTGAGAGTATAATGTTAGGGTAGATGGTTTATAGTTGATCCTTTAGGGTTGAGGGATTAAGTTTCTAAGGGTTTAATGTATAGGGTAGAGGGTTTATAGTTAAGGGTTCATGGCTGAGTGATTAATGGTTTAAGGGTTTAATGTATAAGATCAAGGGAATAA
>VDFB02281492.1:439934340-439972151 GCA_007258455.2 Sequoia sempervirens
CCATCATATTGCCACTTTTTGGCCCATCATGATCCAACACATACCTTGCCTCTCTCTCAGTGGTCTATTGAACACACTTATAGCCTATCTCATATCGGTGACTTGTTCATGCTAGAAATTCCACAAGGACCCCAACCTACTCAAGGTTCGCAACTAGATCCCATCTCAAGATTTGTAGGTTCACAACCAACTTTGATACCATTTGATGCAACCACAGTCAAAGGGTCCTCAAAGAGAACAATTTAGACCATGCACCAAGAGTCACACAATGGAAGCTACACACAAATTGGAAGCAAATACAAATTCAAACATTCTTATTATCAAAAAAATTTATTACAACTAACCGACAACATCTAGGATTATAGACTTGGCTCACAGGCCTGATTACAACATGCTCCTCAATATGAGTGAAAATACTATAGAGAAATTCTTTCTTTCTCTAATCTCTAACTCTACTTCCTTCTAATGATCAATTGCAATACTTTATACACATTCAAAAATTTGGAAACATCTGCGTCAGCCCAAAAATTATTACAATCTCTGATTAAATAAAATGTAATGTGTGTGTGCATATGTCAGCCTCAAATTTGAATTACTCCTTGGTGAATGCATAAGATGAAGCGTGTACCTAAATTAAGGTCAGGAACACTCCATATAACAATCGAATCACACCAACAAGATCCGCAAGATACAGAAATGATCCACAAGCAATCGAAGTAGTCATTAGATAAGAAAAATTATTCCGATGCTAGTTCAAGAAACTTCCACATAATCTGGAAGTGATAACTTGCCAGAAAATGAACCAATCAAGCTCAAATCTTTGAATAAGTTAAATGAACATATCCATAATGTAAACATAGATCCGCAAGGTTTAGTGAGAAAACATTAAGAATTACCAAATCTACCAACTTGAACTGAACAGAAACTGAAACAAAGATAAATTGAAATTTTTTTTTTTTGGGTGATGCAAGATTGCCACGACCCAAGGATGCTCCTGCATCAGTTAATTTGTGGAAATGGTACACCATTTAATAATAATTATGTGAATAAGTTCTTGGAAACGTTTAACATACACCATCACTTTTCAATACCCTACTATCCCCAATCTAACGGTCAAGTCAAATCAACTAATAAAACCCTTAATTTTTTTTAAAGAAAACTTTTAGCAAACATAATAAGTATTGGCACACACAATTAACATATGTGCTATGGGCCTATCACGTGCGATTATTAGATTATCCATAGGGACTACACCTTATAATCTCGTATATGGTACCAAGGCAATAATTCCCTTGGAGTTAGAGATTCCTACATTAAGAATCACTCTTCAAGGAAATATTGATGATAATAATTACAAAGAACAACAGTTGCATCAGCTTGAAATTCTCAACGAACAATGCATCAATGCCCTTGAGCACCTCTAGGCTTACTCTAAAAGAAGGCAGTCTAGCTACAATGAAAATTTCATCCCTTGTGTATTGAATGAAGGAAATTTCATGTTGTGACAATCAATGTAACATCAATACTAACCTGGCTAATAAAGGAAAATATGCACCAATACTATGACTAATCAACTTGAATAGTGTGAATGATAAAGAAATGATGTTAGGGTTAGTAGAGGACAATCTATGTGCTCTCAAATTGCTTCATTCTTGAGAAACAATTATTTGTATGTCTTGAATACTAAGGTAATTATTTAAATTAATTTTTAGATGGTTACTTTAGTTTCATACTATTCTAGACAATCTTGCATGTTATGTTAGATTATATCCTTATATGCATTTAATATTCTTTAATTAGATCATAAGTGTATTTAATTTATCATAACATACTTAATCACAATGTTGCATCTAAGAGAAACTAGAATAAGATCACATAAAGCATGTTAAATCATGACTTGACATTCATTAAATAGTCTTACAAATATTATTTAATCAATCATATTTCCATTTAACATTAAACACATTAAAGAAACTAATATAACATCAAATGATCATATATATATATATATCAAAGTTTTGTGTACATGTCATCAATATATACAATGCTAATAAGGTCTTATGACTGCTAGATCCCTTGGGATCTAGTGCTTGCATTTGTTTAGAGGTGGTTTGTTGGGAGATGACAGTATGTGATCATGATTGTGAGCCACCAAGTGCATTAATAGAAAATTGTAAACCATGTACCTATCCAAGGGCCTCCTGACGCTCCCCTGCTAATTGATCTCTCTTTGCCTATATTCTAGCTACCACTAAATGTAGTCTCTCAAACTATGCTAGGGTTCAAGATGATTTAGAATCTGAGGCAGCCTCAGCTTGGTGGACATGTCATCCAAGACTCTCATACACTAACCATAGTTTGACATAGGGCCCGAAAAACTCTAGATCCCGCTCCACAATGGGTGGGGGAACATAGTTTGTATCAGTGGCCTCCTCATAGATTGATGGGGCCACTATATTTGTAGCCACTTGATGATAGAGATCTTGATGATCTCTCACAGCTCCTGCAAGATAGAAACCATAAATATAATTAGTACACATCATGATATATATATACTTAAAATTAAAGCATAAAACATAAGCATAAGCATAAAGCATGGAAATAAATAAAATATCATCACCTAGCCATCTAGTAGGTTGTGTGAAGACAACCTCGCCATGTGTAGGGGGCATAGAGAACATACTAGCCTCTCAATGATTGTGAGCATTGGTGCCTATTGCAACTTTTGATCATGATCTAGTAACATGAATGGGAGATGGCTCTCCCCACTCATGGCCCACTAGATCCTCATCTGATACCTCACCACTCTCACTCATCAGTTGCTCCTCCTCCTTGTCCTCCTCCTCATCCTTATCCTCATGGAAATCATAGGCAGGATCTACACCCTTGTCAGACTCGTCATCTATCACATCTATGAATATGTCTGTAGCCCTGAAGCGTGTTTCCTTAGCCTTGTCCTCCTCCTTGTCTCTCTGATCTGGGAGTGGCCCTGCATCACCTATCAGCTCATCTATCAAGAATATGGGAGCCGACTATGATATTTCCCACCACTGCTCATAGGAATCTATGGTACCAACATCATCAGTGTCACAGATTAGGGGAATATCATGATCTGTGTACTTAGAGTCACTGGAGACAACATCCTCAACAATGAACTGCCTAGAATCACCGAGTCTCTGGGCACTCCATACTAATCTCCTGAAAAAGGGTAATGCCCTGGGTGCTATCTGAACTTTTCCAAATTGTCACATGACACAATCATAGTAGAAAGGTCATACTATGTAATTGTGTTTTCCTATCAAAAACCTATCCATCTGTAATCTCCTCATTTTCTGAGTCTCATCTGGCCACTATAGAACAAGTTGATAAGGTCTTCATAGGATCTCATCCTCATCTAGTTGGTTGAATTAGACTCTCCAAAAATGCAAGTCACCATATTGCCATAGCTGCCACAATGGATAGCTAAAAGCACGAGAATACCCTAGGCCTATCATGCATGGAAATCCTATTGGTTTGGTGCACATGATATGATCCAGGCACCACACTTGCAGTAGCGTACAATGTACCATACTGTCAATCTCCTAAAATGAAAACCACCCAAGATAATAATATAGATGCGCTAGGATGTTGTGCCCCCATGCATACATGGTCATGTGTACTAGTCCTCCCTCTAAGTGTGTAACCCGACCATCAGGGATGAGTACTAGTGCTACTGTGAACATCATAATCCACGCAACTAGTGGCGTCGGTGACTATAGCAGCATTGCTAGATTTTTCTGTGGCCTCACCATACCATCATGGACTAGACCTCCAAGGCAATACTACATATCATATTTCATCTCCCAGAATGACCTCTCTACTAGGAAACATACTCTCTCACTCTGAATCGGAACTTGGAGTATGTGATGTACATCCTCTAGCATAATGGTCATCTCATCGATAGGAAGATGAAATGTGCATGTGTCCATGTTCCACCACTCTACTAGTGCCATCAACATAGGACCATGGTACCTCATGGGGGGCATGAGGTACCCCTAATATAATCCCATAGTCTATAGGATCTTTTTCTCCTATACTAAAAGAGTGGGAGCTAGGTCTCAGATGCAGTTGATCTGTCTACCACCCAGATGCTATTGTGAACAGGTAGAAATCTAACAAAAAAAAATGTCCTATAAGCATTATAAAATCTTAAATCCTTACATCAACAATAAAAAGAGGTGTACTAAAGTTGTTCTAGTGTACTCTCCTAAAGTTCCGAGACACTTTAGACCCCTTTTGGGACACTTTGCAAAAAAGTGGGGAACTTCATGAACAAAAGGGACATTTTGCGAAAAAGAGGGGGACACTGCAAAAAAAAGGATGCTTTGCGAAAATTTTCTTACAAGGCCATAAATTAACCTAGAAATGCATATAAATTGTAAAATAAATGCATAACAATAAAGCTAATGCAGAAAAATCAACTTACCCGATGATAATGCTTGTTGTGGGACAATTGATCTCACAGGATGTCTAGTCTCGTAGGCTCGTAGTCCCATCGACTCGACATCTTCAATCACTGTTAACCACACTCAAGCTACAAGAAGGTAAATGAAAAAATAGTTAGAACTTACTTCACTTTTTACTTTTATATATGTTAAAAATTAGGGTTTTTACTATATTAGGTTAAAAATTTCCTTTCATTCAAATTAACATAATGAGAGCTAGAGAGCTCTATTTTCGATGCTATTTATTGTGTTGGAAATGTGATTCCACTCCTGACATACCCTATGATATGAGCTACCTCATTCAATGTGGTTAGAATGTTACCTTGACTCCACCTCCTTAAAGCAAGGGGAATTAAGGGGGGGCATACATCTACCCTCCAATTTTATTTCTAGAAGAAGTTAGATAAGATGATTTTTTGGGACAGCTAATGAATTCGTGTTGTAGGATGTGGTTCCTAACATTTTGGTTTTACAAATAGCTATAGTGGAGGCTTCATTCTCTCGTATGAGTATCCTTTTATGAAATGAAGTGTACTATTCAAAGTCCTTTAGCTTGCATATGTATGTAGAGTCATATTGGTCCTAAAGTGGAGGATAAATGTGGCAACAAAAATTGTACTCCCTTCTTGGAGATAGTACAATTCCTTGCCTAATTTGGCCTATTTTTGTACCCTTTCATTAATTAACCTTTAAATCATCATTTATAGGCCAATTCCTTGCCTAATTTGGCCTATTTTTGTACCCTTGCATTAATTACCCTTTAAATCATCATTTATAGGCCTCTAAGACCCATTATTTCATATCTCGATGCAAGCTTATTTTAGCTAAAAACCCAACAAAATCATTTAAAACATAAAATATCTTGGAAAACCACCTCAAAAATCTAGGTTGTGACTCATTTGCCACCTTAGGTGAATGAGTCCCCCTAAGTGGGATCCATTCGCCACCTTGGGTGAATGAGTCCCATTTGGGGTCTTTTTAAGTTTTGAGTAGGAAAATCACCTTTTTAATTCAAATTTTTGGTTGATGTCAGCCTTTGAGATCTAAATAGCAGTAAATTAGGCGTTAATTCCTATATAAGAAAGTTTCTAAGTCATTTTTCTCATCTAAGCAAGCATTTTCAAGAGAAAATTCAAGAGACAAGCGTCAAGAATCTTCAAGCATTCTTTCACAAGAGAATTCAATTTTCAAAAGAAAGCAAAGTTGAAGTCTTGGAGCAGCATTAAAGTGTTTTTGTAGGTATTCAAGCTCACTTTCATTCAAGATCTATCATTTTCAAGGGTTGATTATGGTTGTCTATGGCGAATCATGATCAATTCTAGGTTGGGGAGATGCAACTAGCCATCAAGCCAAGCCTACGGGCTTGTTTCCTAAGTGATTCCATCCTCCATTATCACTCTACTTTTAGCCTAATGAAGGTACACACATTATTGAAGCTCATATGGGTGATTAGAGGTATCTCAAAGCGAGTCATTCATTTTCATATTTCTATTCGCGGATCATATTCTTACACATTAGAATAGTGTTGCATTATGTTTTAGATCTTCTAGTCAAGTGGATATACTTAAGGCTAGGGTTTATACTCACATTTTCATTCAATTTCTATTATTCCCATGAAGGTTTAATTGCCAAACTAGGGGTTTGACTGAGGAAATCCCCCCATAACAAATCAAGTCTATATTATGTTTTGTAGGTATTTTCTCAAATTCAGATCTGGAAATCAGTTTAGAAGGGAAGGGTAGAGATTGGGGCACATGTTTGAACTTTAAATTTCCGAAAAATAGGAACGGGACTGATTCACCAAAATTGGTGAATGAGTCCCACTATAGGTGTTTTTTAGAATGATTTGCATATTTAGATACCCTTTTCCCCAAAACATGTTCCTATGTAGAAATCCAGATGTGGGATTGATTCAGCCAAATTGGTGAATGAGTCCTAGTAGGTCAAAAAGTCAAATTTTCCAATGTTTCAAACCTCCTTCCATCCATCTGTAGATTTCCAGGTGCATACATTCCTTTTTGTAGCTTTCTGTTTTGTTTCATTTACTTTGTTTGGTCATTTAGTGTTACTTTACTTTGAATTAGGGTTCTACATTTCATCTTGCATCCTACCTTGCATTCCATTTGTATTTCCAAGTTCTTAGTTGGTGGTGAACCCCGCATTAGTTTACAATTAGCACCAAGGATAGCCCTATTTCAAGATCTCTTTCTCCTTTGCATTAAGATCTCTAGGGTTACCCTTGAGTGGAATAGCTTGAAGTGGGTGTGCTCTATGTCCTAAACCATATGATAGCACTTAATCCCCCATTTTTAGAGGTTCCATTCCTAAACCAACCACATAAAATTCATCACATATATTATGGTCTCTCAAGGCTATATTGAGTTGCTTGATTACATTAGTACATGGAATGGTGAATCCATGATCCATTGTGACATTGAAACCTTATTTTTCTTCTATATTCAATCATATCTTCAACACTAACACTTTATCAATAATGTTGTTGGTAGCCCCACCACCAATTAGAATAGTCATACTATGTCCTAATAGCTCTCCATGAACTTTGAAGGGAAGATATTTTGAGGATTTTGAGTGAGAAACAAGTGTATTCTCCTTTGCGACTTCATTTTCTACCCATTCAACTATGTAATCAATAGAGTCTTCAAATACCTCAAGTTTATCCTCTAACTCTAAATATTTATCTAAAACCACTTCAATGTAGTATATGTGCCCTTTACCCATGTGTCTATGTCTAGGAGTCCATGGATCTGAAAAAAGAACAACATAACTTATTTCTCTCGATTTCATTATTCATCTCTTTCATCTTTGTTGGTTTGGGGAGGGCTACTTTGGGTTGTGAAACATCCTTGTGGAAAGGTCTCCCATGTTATTTTTATGGTGCATTCATGGAATAAGACTTGTTCTTGGCTGTGGTATCCTCCAAATTTAAAGCCCTCTAAATTGTATCTTTCATGGATGTAGGTACAAAACACCTAACCAATCCTCAAAGTGAATCTAATAGTCCCTCAATAAACAAGAACATAATTCTCCACTCTGTAACATCAGACACCATGACTAAAACTTGTTGAAAATAACTACATAATCCTCCACTAAACCATGTTGTCTCAAACTTTTCAAATCTCTAAAATGCATCTCAGAGTCCTTCATATCAAATATATCTATGAATCTCTATGTGAAATAATCATATGTCACCACATTATGGTGTCCATGTGTGATTATCCCATGATGCCACCACACATGTGGTGTACCATCCAAATGAAGAATAGAAAATATGATAGCTCCATCTTTTTCATAGGGTTGAGTGAAAGGCATGTGTCTAATTTTTGGACTTGAACTAATCTAGTGACCTTCTCCAAGCCACAAAATTTTGGAGAGTCAACATACTCACCCTATGTTATAGATATCTATTAATTTTTTGCATTGGTTGTCTCCCTCTTGATCCCTTCCTAGAATTATGAAATTGTATTAATGAGATTGTATGCCTAACTTCTAGATTAAGCCTTGAATATGCATCTATGTAGGCATTTACATTGTTTTTTGTTAGATTTAGCTCTTCTTCTTATGGAAGCTCAACTCTATGAAAAAATGTAGGTTGTGTAGGTCTAGTTGTTTATCCAATTGGAATTGTGTTGTTATGTGTATACATTTTAGACCCATTATGCTTTGAATTACTACTGTTTTCTCCATTATTTTGTTTAGATCTGAGGTAATTGTTTGAATTATTCATTTTCTACAATATTTGGAGGAGTATTTTTCTTATTTTTTCTATGGTTTCACCATTTGTTCCTACCTCTATGAAACTTGTTTCTATATTTTCTTGAAATCTTCCTAGTTCTCATCCTATTCTGACATTTTTTCGCCTTTTATTCTTTGGTGAAGGTGGAGGTGCTACAACATTTTTCTTCTTCTCTTGATATTCCCTAATCATTCTACCCAAATCTCTTTTACTTCGCCCCTAGCTGGTAAGGGCACTTTCCCTGTAGTTTCCATCATCATCAATGTGCCAACTAAGGGTGGGGATGCAAAAATTGTTGATGCCAATTGTTACATAGATCCTCTTGTGAATTTTCCTCTAGCATAACCCTATTGTATGAAAGATTTATTTGCATATGAAATAGCTTCTACTTTAGGTAGAATAGGCAAACATGATTCCCCAATAAGATTGATTGGGATCAATGTTACTTCTTGGTTTCAATCCTTTGGTTGTATCACCATAGAAAATCCCTAGTTGGACACTAGAACTTCCACCTATCATTTGTCTCAATCACTCTTTCTTCTACTCTCTTCCTCCTCTTCCCCATGAAATCGTGATATTGGGTTCCTCCATGGTCTTTTGTTTTCTCTTCTTAACATCCTTGGGATAGGTGATAATGTTTCCTTTTACCTTTAATGCCTAAATATATCTATCTATCCATCTCTAACTAGAATCTATAATAGGTTTCATAATTACATTCTAAGAAATCATTTCATGTTCCATCTAGTCTAGGTCTTGGATGGGTTGATCAAAAATCTTATCTAAATCATACATTGGGCTTTGAATCTTCTCAACATCTTCTTTAATTTATCATGGAATGGTGTGGGTTCCAAGTGTCTTCATCTATTTCTAAGTCAACCTCTATTACAACCTCTTTCTAACTTCATGTTCATCCTCACAGTCCTTCCAAAATTCTTCCATGTGGGGTTCATGCACACTTTTCTTTTTTATTTAATTATGGAGTCTTCCTCTGGGGTAATAACCCTAGACTTTTCAAATCAAATAGATGTAAACCAAGGGCTAGTAAATCATCTTGTGCACCTTTGGCATTATTTAGTGCATTGTATTCATATCTTCCCATGTAGATGGGGAATTTTATCTATCCTCACCTATGGGCATTAGAAAAAGCCTCATAGGATTTGATGATTTTTTTGGAGAATTCAAAAGGACCACTTTATCCCTTAGGTACCTTGACATCATGTAGGGTTTTCTTGTAATCTCATCTATATATATGGCCATTCTCCATGGTGTGTGTGTGGATGTGGTCAATCAGACCTGTCAGAAATCTGGTGGTGTGTCCTAAATCAGTCCCATTCTTCACATGTTTAATAAAAGAATACATCTAGGGTTCAAATATCTCTGCATTGTGTGATGCAACCACCATATTCAACAATGTGATAATCACTTATATCTTGCTGGAATCATGCTTATAAAGAGTCTTAGCCATCTTGGATATTGCCTTTGGCTTCTTATATGCTACTAACCATGCCAAATGCATAGTTCTTTTGCTTCTATCAATACAAAAAATACATATTCCTTTTGTACTAGTCTTTTTCCTTCTATGTCTTTGTAGACTCTATGACATCCATAGGGCTCATCACAGGGAAGATATGGATTTTAAAGGTACAGGCGATACCTTTCAATGTCAAATTTACATATACTTTTCCCTATTTCAATACCACTATTTTGTTCTTGTCATATAAGTGAATGTGTTTGAGCACCAATATAGGGGAAACCATGGCTACTAGAAACCCTGTTGCCAAATGCAACCCATTGGCCATGATATTATTTGCATGATTACTTGTCTTTGGAGACATGACTCTGGTCATGAATGCATCTATGTCAAAATGACCTAGGTGTCTATCTATTACTATTCCATAGGTAGGACACACTTTGGAATTTAGGAGTGGCCCAAAAAAATCCTCTTTAACTTCTTTCCCTCACTTACTCATGGCTCTTGCAAAAACAAATGCGTAATGACCACTGCACTGATTAGGGTTAGTGTTGATTTTTCATTTATCTAACTTTCATAATTTCCAATTACTTTTAAAATTAGATACATGATATTAATATAGCAAATCAAATTAGATACATGATATTATTGTAGCAACTCAAATTAGATACTAGGGGAGAGGACCCAGTAGTTGAGCATGTTTCAATAGTTGTGATAGTAGTTGTTTATGTAATGCCCAATATTTTTATCAATATTGGACCAATAGTTTTGACATGACTAGCCATAATTTTACAAAATGTATTGCTTTGAACTAAAATGCAACCAATCATGTGATGGGCCACATCAACACTCAACTACCCATGATGTGAATGCACAAGTATTGGTCAACTACATCTTGACAAAGAGCATGCTGATGTGGCCCTAAAACGAAAGCTATAAGTAGGGGGCTTGCCAAGTAAGTTGTTGTAAAAAATTGGGAATGACTGGAAATTTCCATGTAAGATAATTAGAAGCGTGAAATTAGGGTGCTCAACTAGTGAATCCTCTCCCCTATAATATTTAAATAATTCAATCTCTCTCCAATTTCAGGGAATCAATATATCTCTTTCTAGGGTTCAGGTACTATTATTTGAATTGTCATTTAAGGAAAAATAGGAAGGCTATACCAGTACCTAACCAGCCTATTCTTTAGTGGCAGTCGTATTCCATAACTACTACTACCATAATTTCCACTTTCCTTTGCTTCTGCATTCTTCTTCTCTTCTTCTTCTCTTCTTCTTCTGGATTCCTCTATCCTTCACGCTTCACGTTTTGATGGATTTCCATCACCTCTTCCAAAGCTCTCATTTCAGCACAGGCGGAGAGCATGCCGACAAAGGTTGTTACACCTGCCAATTGCGTTTGCCTGAAAGTTTCTAAAGACTTTTTCAACGAATCCATTTTTTGTGCCTATCCCGCAGAAGAAATTAAAGAACAAGAAAGGGTGACCTCATTCTGCCATCGTGGCATGGTAAACAGATCCCCCATCCCTGTACCAGGCGCCCATGCTCGCGCCTTACCCGCCTGTCTCCCATGTGCTGCCGCCTCCTACCGAATCTGACACGACAATAGCTAAGACTAAGAAGGTCTAGGAATCATGACTCTCAAAGTATTTAACATGGCTATTTTAGGTAAGGTAATCTGGAGAATTTATGTGAAGCATGAGCCCATGTAGAATAGAGACTTTTTGGATGGGAGCAAACGAAAAATTGAAGATAGCCCTGGGGTATTATCCAGGATAGCATGAGTAGAGTTATGAATATAATACCTTGCATCCTCAAATGAAATGTTCTAAGAGGTTCAGGGTAATTTGTTTTGGATCCTATTATCTAGGATAATATGAAAAGAGTTGTGAATATAATGCTTTTCATCTTCAAATGTAATGTTCTAAGAGGTTCTAAGTTATTATTTTTTTGGAAAGACACTTGTTTTGATAATCAATCTAAGGATCATTTAAATGATTATTGTGTTTCTTTGTAGGATGTGAGGAGTATCCATAGATAATTATTGGGAGGAAGATAATGCAATTGTAGATAAATTAGAAGGTAGAAAACATCTTACTATTGTCTCAAATGAATTTTTATAGGAATGGGTTATTCTCAATTCTCTCCTACATAAATTTTGATTAATGGTTTATAGACGAGAGGACACAATAAGATGGAGTCTCTCTTCTTATGGGTAATACACTATCCAATCAACCTATTTTGATTTTGTTGGTAAGGAATTTAACACAATTCTTCTATTCCTATGAAAATGGTTTGGAAGTCTAAAGTCTTGTCAATTTTTTTTTCTTTTTCTTTCTCCTATTGGTTGGAAATTTATGATGAACTTCTATTAGGAAAACAATTACAAAAAGGGGTTGGCCAAAAATTCTTAAATGTATTATGTTTGATAATGCAAACAAAATTAGAGCACGCCTTCTTCACTATTCCTTTGCTTTCGAGCTATGTAGAAAAGATGAACAGTTAAAAAAATAAATTGAGTAACACACATGTCTATTGGGTCACTATTAGATAAATGAAAATCTCCTTTCAAGGAAATGATCTTCTTTTCTTATCAAATTTGATTTCAATGCTTATTTGGCGCATATGGCTGAAAAGGAATGCTAGGATTTTAAATAAAATTACTTCAAATTCAACCCAATGACCATTTATCTAGGGACAAACTTATGTTCTTTAGGAATTTTAACAAAAAAATGTATTATCATGTTCTCTATTATATAATCTTGTTGTTGCTATGAATATTTTGATCAAATATATTTATACTAATAAAATTTGCATACCCATGGTGAATCCTATTTAATTTTGTGATCATTGTGACATAATACCTTTAATACAATTACATAGTGATATGTGATACACTTTGTTGTAAGTTCACATCTTTCTTGATCTTTTCCATCTTCATTTACTCTTACTTTGACCTTTTCTTTGTATCATTTGCACATGTTCCTACATACTTATCTTTTCATTTGTTTACATTTATGTGGACTTAATTACTACCTCAATATCTTAAACACACCATCTTGACTCAAGCTTTGGTAAGAATTAGAATAATAACAAATGCGGGTATTGTCCCTCCTACTTACAAAGTAAAATTGAAAAAAATTTGTCATAAAATAAAGTGTTCAACTAGACATGTTAAGAGTTCATAAAGAAGAATGATCTCCTTCCCTACCATGTAACTTGTCTTCTTTGGACTTGCTGATGGGTCTCAATGACACAACAACGTGCAAACAGAATATTACTATTTTGTTTCTCCTGAAAGAGAAAGACAACACATGGATATCTTAGCTCCCAAGGTCCTTGTAGTTGGTTCTCAACTGTGCTGATGTTGCTCAATGGTCAATGTAACAGTAATATTCAAGGGGCCTACTAGTGTTGAGCTTCTGGATTGTTCTAAGATAAGACATAAACTTAAACCTACTTTAACCAGGGTTTTAAAGAAACAACAAAAGATGGATCAGATCTTTTGAACATAAAAGAATGCTAATTCATCTAACTTAACCAGACTTGTTACCTTTCAAGGAATCTGTTAACTAAAACTGCAGAACAAAATTACTTGTGATTGACACATAGTTTCATTCATTAGTAGTGTTGATTTCAAAAAATTGCAAGTTACTATTTAAACAAAACACAAAATAAGATCTCATTCCTTGAAATTTTTTCAAATCAAATGATTAAGTCAAGATAAACACCATTCTATAACACAACATGAAGTAGATTTTAATTTGGTTGCTTCTACTGTTAGTGAAACAAATAAGCAACATTTACAAATCTGGCATAATCACCAGTCTACAAAAATTGATGACTCCAGATTGTTTCCATCTATCCTAAGAAGACTGGAAAGATACATTATTATCTATGCTAAATATGACTCTTACTCTAAGAAGAGAAAAGAAGCTCCCATTACAACGAATCAGGATACAACTCTGTCTCCTCTATCCTTCAGAAAATTCCTACTCATGAAAATCTATCTCTAAACCTCTCTCTATTTCTTCTAGCTTCTTCTAACCTAAACTTCTACCTCTCTACCTAGAGGCAAGAATTCCATATATACATAGTGTACTAAAAAGAATGTGCTAGCCCCTGCTTTAGGGTTTACAAAATATGTTACTCCAGAAAGTTTGGCTCTCAGATCTTTTTGAAGAGAGTTAATGTTGTGTTTAATGGCATCCCCGCTATTGGTGAAAGATTTTCATCCTTAGGAGAAGTCTTTAGATCCTTTGCAGTAGTAGCATTTACTCTATGCCTCTGTGTCTATCTTCAAACTCCTTTTGAAGAGCTACCTTGAATGCTCTAAAGCATGGCCATTAATACCGATCTGCCTCTACCAGTAGTGATCATAGTTACTGTGACTCATAGCTTCTTCCTCTTTTCTTCCTTTTTCCCCACTCCAGATCTTTCTACATGACCCCTTCTTTCTGGAAATAGTTTTCGACCTCCCCTATTAGATCCAAATACCATCTCTCCCATTCTGCTCCATCGGTGCATTCACAGAGTAAGTTCATGTCGTTTACATTTTGTTGGTCTTCTTCACAAAGACAGTCAATTAGTCAAACTATTACTGGTTCGCCCTCTTAGCTCCTTCTGATTGGTTAAACATATGCCACACAAGATTCTTGGGCGGTCAAAGTTGGTTCAAGAAAACTTGCATGTCGGTGAGACACTCATCGTGTCTCCCCGATGTGATTATACCTCTCTCAGTAGCTATCGGCGTAGCATAAGATAGTCAGAAAGATGTCTCACTGGGCTGCGCAAATCATATTGATACCACAAAACCCATCGGCAAAACAATCGCTATCGGTCAGAAGTCATAGTGAGCTCCTAGGAGATATACCACAATGCATTCTTCCATCGGCAAGACATCCGCATTCGACAAGACATCCTGGCAGTGAAAGAAATTTTTTTAGTCAGGAGTCTCTTGGAGCTCATCTTATGAACAAACATCAGTGAGACACTATAGGGTCAGCAAGACGTTTCCCCGAAGCCCCTCCGTCTTGGCGAGACCATCGCACTCGGGAAGACATCTCCCTGAGCCCATTCTTATTTCCCCAAGCCTGAGCCCCTTTTCCTTTCAGCAAGACTCCTTCAATCGGCAGAAGGTCATGGCGAGTTCCCCTTGGTTATACCAATATCCCCTTCTATTGGTAAATCCATCGCTATCGGCAAGAGATTAGATGATCAGGAAGACCTTATATCAAGTCCCCTCTTCTCTCGGTGAGCACAACCATGTCGAGGAGACTTTTTCATTTCGAGAAGACCTTACCCTGAACTCATGCCCTATCGCTGAGACATTACTGGGTTAGCGAGACCTCACACCAAAGGGAGAACCCTTCGGCGAGACCTTTCATCATTCGTCTAGACATCACGCTGAGCATATCTTTCTCCCCGAAGACAAACCTGTTGGTGAGTGCAAACCATTCTCCCCGATGTTTCATTTCAGCAAGAGTCCACCCTGTCGGTGAGACATCTTGCTGATGCTACTCTTCTATCGCAGAGACCTCCTCCATTTGGCGAGAACTTATGCCGAACGTGGAATCTTTTGGCGAGGGCTTCTTCAGTCAGTGAAACACATAAAGACTCTCGGCAACAAGGATGTTTGGGCGACTGATGAGCCTCTTTTGAATAGAACACACTACTAGTTGGCAAGACAACTACAGAGTCTTGCTGACTTTCTTCTTAGAAGAATTTTATGCCAAACTGGATTGGGAGATGCTTTCCAACTGAGCTCCTTGAGAAATATCATCATGTGCATGATCCTATCCTAAGAAACAAGGTGTCCATTAGTCCTTAGAAGCAAATAAAATATATTATAATAAAATGCACTATTTCTTGTGATTATTTCATTCAATTTCTAACAAGAAGAAAACCAATTTAAGCTGAGACATAACCAAAATTTGACAAAACAAGAAGGAAAACTTAGGAAGAAAACGGAAGAACTCCGAAGAGTAAAGAAAATAACCAAAGACAACAAAAGCAAGAGAAAAGCAGGGACCCATTTTGTTCCAGAATAAAATGGGGTGGTTATGCAGGGCATAACAGGGTCCTTTATTATGAATTTTTCTTATCATTTCTCATTTCATATATATATATATATATATATATATAAACATAAATTATTTTAATTCAACAAATTTATTTTTGGAGAAAATCCATGCTAGAAATATGTGGTGTAATATATAGGTGTTGGGTAGAAGGCAAAAATTGAAAGTAGAATGTTTAATACTACATTTAGAGCATGCACTAGATCCCTCTTATTCCAAGTATCTTAATTTTCACTATATTCGTACTCATGTAATTTATTATGAGCTACAACATTTGATGATAGGTTCATTTTACTATGACAAACTATGTAAGTGTGTGTGAACTCAAGAGGCACCACCATTGATAGTACAAAATTAGTCAAATTTCAATTCTATTATTATCCAACAAATTAGTAGTCCTGAAGGCTTTGATTTTGGCCCTTTTGTCAAACCATCGTTTGACTATAGCTTGGTGTCTAAAGAATTGCTGCAAGGCGACATCTCTCAGCTCTTCTAATTTCAACAAGGTGACTAATCTTATTTCTATCCTATCGTCACTAGAGTAGAATTTCTACATGAACTCAAGGATAGGTATTTGCAAGTGAATAGGGAACACAGGCTCTTGTCCATACACTAGCTTGAACGGTGAGGTCTTTATAGCAACCTTGATCCTAGTCCTATCTTTCCATAGCGAAACCTTAGCTGGGTGTGCCAGTCCCTAGGATTATTTTCTAATAGATTCTTAATTACCCCTAAGAGATTCTTATTGGTTGATTCTGCAACTCCATTGCCTTGTGGGTAATAGTTTGAAGAATAATTTAAAACAATTTTGTGATCATATGCCCATGAAATGAACTCAGTAGAAGAAAAGGAAGAGCCATTGTCACATACCAATGCGAAGGGTACTTCAAACCTAGTTGTGATGCATTCGGTGAGGAACTTGATCACTACCTCTATTATGCTATTCTTGTAGGGTATAGGCTCTATCCATCTTGTACAGTAATCAGTGGTAGTCAAAATAAACTTGTGTCATCCAGAAGAGTTTGGGTTAATTACCCCAATAAAATCTAGCGCCCATTGGGCAAATGGTCTTACCTCATAGACAGGCTGCAATGGCATGGCTACATGGCATTCTTTTGATGCAGAAATCTGACATATGTGACATGTTCTCACATGCTGATGGGCATCTTTGAACACACAAGGCTAGTAATAACCAGTTCTGAAGATCTGGTGTGCCAATGAATCTGCATAACCATGACCTATGCCGTGTTTCCCATGAAACTCAGAGATCACATGTTTAGCCTCTTGTTGATCAAGGCAGCGTAGGTACACTCCCTCAAAATTATTCCTGTATAGTAATCCTCCTTTGAGCATATAATGAGATCTCTTCCTTCTTAGCGCTCTCCTTTGGGTGGCGTTCATTCCGTCTGGGCACCGATTATTAAGCATCGAGTGGATGATATCGTCATACCAAGGGTCGTTGGAGAAGGACTGAGTGGTGTATTGCTGACAAATAATGTTCTCACCAACATTCACCATGGATTTAGATAGGCCTGTGCCTCTAACAAGTTTCATAGGGCATATCTCCAGATCAAACTCTTGCAATATGGCCATCCATTTCCCTCTTCTTTCTCCTAGCTCGCTCTGAATAAGTAGAGACTTCACAGCAGCATCAGGAACTACAACAATGATTTGGCTTCAGAGAATGTAGTGCGTGAACTTTTTGACAGCTCTGATCATCAAAAAAGTTTTCTTCTCAAGAGGCAGGTATTTAATCTCAGCATTCTTAAATGGAGAGCTCATGAAGGCAATTGGCCTCTCCTCTCCCTCTTCTCTCCATTGAGTTAAAATAGCTGCATAGGAATGCTAAAATGTAAAAGAGTAAATATAGAATGGCTTGATGTAGTCAGGGCTGGTAAGGACCGGCACTTCTAAAATGGATCACTTGACTTGTGAAAACGTGGCCTTTGCCTCATCGGTCCACTGTATCTTGGCGTCTTTCTTCATCATTTCATTCAGTGGTTTTATGATTTCTGCAAAGCCCATGATAGAATTTCTCACAAAGTTGATCTTTCTAAAGAAAGACCTCATTTCTTTCTTGCTTCCTGGCCTAGTGATCTTCAGAATGGACCCAACTCGGTCTGGATCGATTGATATTCCTCTTTCAGAGATTATGTGTCCCAAAAGCTTCGCTTCAGAAACCCTGAACACACACTTTTTAGGATTCAAGGAGACTCCATACTAGATACATCTTTGAAGAACTTTGGCTAAGTCTGCAACATGGTTCAGTCTATCCCTAGAGAACATAGTCAAGTCGTCCATGTAAAAAATAATGCATTTACAATTAGATCCTTGAATGCCATGTCCATGGTGCGCTGAAAAGTTGCTCCAGCATTTATCAAACTGAATGGCATCCTTCTGTATGCAAATGTTCCCCACTTTGTAGTGAAGGTTGTCTTCATTTTGTCTTCATAGTTAACCATTACCTAATTGTATCTAGAATAACCATTCAAGAATGATATCATCTGAGATCCATTGATAGTTTGCAATACTTCATCGAGAGAAGGAAGTGGGTAGTTATTTTTTTCTGAAGCTTTGTTCAGATTCCTGAAGTCTACACATAGCCTGATCTCTCCATTTTTCTTACGAACTAGAACTAAGTTAGCCACCCATGTTGAATGGCGTACATGGAAGATTATCCTTACCGAAAGCAATTTCTGAACTTCTTTAAAGATTAATGGTTCAATCAAGGCATTGACAGGGTGTTGTTTATGTCGAAATGGCTTAACTTCAGGTTTTAAAGGAATAGTATGAGTCATTATAGAAGAATCAAATATCTTTAGGTCTTCATATCCCCAGGCTATTGCAGTAATATCTTTCTTAAGTGCCATCAATATGTCTTTTCTAATTGCTTCAAGGCAGGCTTTCCCTATGTAGACATTCCTTTTAGGGCCAGAATCAGCTAGGTTAACAATTTGATATTCACCTCCTTTATCTTCAGCTGACATCTTGTCTCGAGCCTTGGGGTCTAAATAAAAAATCCTTTCTAAAGCTACCATATCCTTGGGAATGTTGTTAATTTTTAGATTCAGGACCCCTTTTGTACCACAATCTTCAAGGTTCCAATCCCCTTGATCCCTATTGGACTCATCAATAATTTTCTCTTCAAAAACATCTGAGCTTGCTAGAAAAGAAAGGATATGTCTATCATCATCAAAAACTTGAAAGTTCATGACATTATCAGGAACAGCTAGGGTGGATATCAACTCTACTGAGAATCTCCTAAGCTTGGAGCCTTGCATGGGTTCCAGGGTACTTGCAGCAATAGCTAACGAATCGGCTATCTAATTCTCCTCTCTTGGGATTAAGCTAATCCCAAAAGCATCAAAGTCTTCAATCAGGTTCGATACCCGATTTCTATAAGCTGCCAGCCTTCTATTGTGACATGTGTATTGGTTGCGCACTTTCTTAACAACAATTTCTGAATCTCCTTTGACCATCAAGGCTGTGACTTTCTTCTTATGTGCAATCATCAGCCGCCAAGTTAGAGCTTCATACTCTGCTACATTGTTAGTGCATCCAAAATGCAACCTGTAAGAAGCAAAGAAAGTTTTTCCTTTCGGGCTAGTTAGTTCAATCCTGACACCACAACCTATTTTGGACTTGGATCCATCAAACATGATGGTCCAAAGCTGGTCATGTGTTGGGGTTGATCCTTTTGAAGTTGTTATGGGAACTTGGATTAGATAAGCCATAGGTGGGGCTACTTGATTTTTTGCATCAAATGTTAGTAAAAGGTGTTCAATAGGTTCTTTGGGTGTGATTTCCAATTCCTGCACATACACATCAAGTAATCCGTGGCTATCCTTCTGACAGTCACTTACGTCTTTAATCAATCTCTTGGGTTTTGGTTACTGGTGAGTGCAAGGGTGTCAAACAAACCTTGGGGTTGCTCCTCATCAATATGTTGATTAAGAAATGTGTTTGGGGTAGGTTCAATTGGAGAAGGAACTTCCTTTGAAAGTATCTTATCTCTAATTAAAATTATTGCTTCCTTGGCTTCAAATGAGAAGTGATCTGTAACGGCCTCAAGGTGAGTTAAGCTAGCTTCCTCGGCTTGGGAAACATGATTCAAAATGTCAATGCAGGGTGGGCAAGTCCACTCATAATGATTTTGGTAATGCACCCTACAAAAATTAGGTAGTAGAAGACTTTGTAGATCTACATCTTCCCCTAAGACCAACTGATCTTGTTGCAGCTTCTTGATTAATGCCTGCTGATTTTCATTAATTAGGGGATTAGGGAACTTTTGTATTGACATGTCTTTAGAATCAAGAACTAGAAGGGTTAGAATTTCCTCTCTTTTGTAAACCCCTATCCCGGCTTCGAAATAGGCTACCTCATTGGGGAAATCATATTCAGTGATGACATGCTTGAGGCGAGGCTCACTTTCAATCCTAATCTATGTAGGAATTCCTCTCCATGGTAGCCACATGTGTGAAAAGTCAAGGGAGAGATACCCCCCTATGCCTTTCATCAAATCTCTGCTCAACAGCATACCATAAGTCTCGGGAATGTCTGCCACTTGAGCATCTATATTGGTTTGAATCCTAGGGTCTAACCCTACTTGCACATGTATGTTTCTCAATTCTCCCACTACATTAACCTCTATTTTGTCAAGTTGGATGTCCTTCTTGTTTGTTTGGAGAGGGTTCAATCCCAATTTCTTGCATATAGAAAATGGCATAACATTGCCTGAAGCTCCTAAATCTAACAAACAATTATGCAAATTCTTCCCACAGATTCTTAAACTCAGAGAAATGGTGGGGTACCTACGTTGCTTCTATACAAAGCTGCATTCATGTCTGCAGCAGGTGCCACCTTGTTTTTCCCTTTTGCTTTATTAGCTTGCTCTAAAGCTTTCAGTACTATCTCTCATTGGGAAAGGCACCATTTTAAGATATCAAAATAAGAAAAAGAGGTTTTTTGTTTCTACATCTCAAAAACAATATCAAATTCAACGTTACAACCCACACTACCTTTGAAAACACTAGATGAATTACCCTTGTTATGGAAGTCAGGCAGGCCTTTTGGTGGAGGAGGGTTATTATTAGCACTTTGATTTGGAGGCACCATGTGATTAGGTGGCACTGATGTAGTGAATGGACCCCTTATTCTAATTTCTTAGGAAGTTTCCTCCCTTTTCCTGAAAGGCCTGGGCATCATACACATCTTCCTCTGGCTCATTCTCACTTTGCATTAGGAATGAAGGTTCTTCCTCAAAGAGGTCATAAGTCATTCTTGTATATATTGAGTCACCTCCTTTGTTTGAATTCCCTTGGAATGTTTGGGCATCTTCCTATGCCATCTTGACAACTTTCTCCATTTCAGGGCAGTTTACCTCAGAATGAGTTGCAGTATCATGCAGCCTGCACCAATTAGTCATAAAATTAAGGTCAACCAAATTTGCAGTATGTGACCTGTCTTCATTAGCTTGATAATCATGGGAAACTCCACCATTATTTGGTCTTGTATTCCATTTTTGGTTGTTATTTGGCCTCTGGTTGTATCCCCTATTTTGATTTTGATAGCCTTGGTTAGAGGAGTTTTGACCTTGATAACCCCTTTGGTTATAATTGTTATGATTCTAGTAATTACCCTGGTTGTTATTGCTTTGATTGGGATAATTACTTTGGTTTTGAGAGGGGTTCAATCTAAGTTGAGCCATGCCATTCATGACTTGAGACAATGTTTCTTTAAGGTCTCTACCTCATTTGTGAGTTGAACTGTCTTTTCACTTTCAACCACCTTAGTAACAGGTGGCTGACCACCATGATTTGATGTTCCAATTTGGTTATGATGACCATGAGGACCTTGAGGGGCCTATGATTGTTGAAAGAAGTTAGGAGTTCCATTAGCAAAGAATGGAATAGGAGGTTGAGTTTGCAATTCAGATATAAGTCCATAATGGGAAGGAGGCATTCTCGGGATAGTATTGAACATAGGGGTTGGACTATGCATCTGATATCCTATTGAAGGGAAATATCCTTCCAAGTTTCCTTGTTGAGAACTAATTTGTTGTTGCAACTTAATAGCCAAATGATAAAATTGGATAGAGAATCAATATCAGCTGGTTGATAAGTCCTTTGGAGGAACAAGCCAAGCAAGGGGTCTATAACTCTAAAGTAAGCTTGAATGGCACTATTCTTAGCGACTAGGTAGGGGTCTTGCAATCTACTATACATTCGTTGGAACCTGGTATTAAACAAGGGAAAAGGTTCACTTGGCTCCTTCCTAATAGTAGTAAATTGGTGGAACAAAATGGTGGGATCTACGTAAATTCTGAACTAATTGATGAAAGCATTCTCCAAGTCTTTCCAGCTTAGAATAGAACGCTGAGGAAGATTTAGGTACCTGTTGTACGCCATATCCCCTAGGGAATAAGGAAACAACCTACAAACTACATCATGGTGAGCTATCTAAGCTCTGGTACAAGCATCCTTAAAAGCTTGTATGTGCTCTTCAACACTCCTTGATTCACCATGAATGTATTTGGGGAAAAATTTCTCAGGATTCTTAGGCATGTCATGAAAGCCTCCAGGAATAGTCCCTAATGGAGAGGGATTATTATGAAAAAATGCCATTGGTGGTGGTGGTGGTTGAGCCAGCTGTTGGATGGGTTGAACCAGTTGTAATGACAATTGAGATGGATTCAATGGTGACTTGATAGGAATCCACTGGGGTATTGGTGAGAAGCCTGGTGGAGTGAGCGGAGCTGACAAGGGTGGTATGATGGTTGCCCCAGTCTTGTGACTCTTGTATCTTATTGGGGTCTTGAGTTCTATCAAGGGTGGTGGGTTTTTGGTTGATCGAAGAACTCTATTGCACTTCTTTGAGGAGGATAACCTAGCATTATCCAGTTTTCTCTTCTGGGCCATCCTTCTAGTGCCAGATCTATTGACGGGTCTCAATGACACAACAACGTGCCAACATAATATTACTATTTTGTTTCTCTTGAAAGAGACAAACAACACATGGATATCTTAGCTCCCAAGGTCCTTGTAGTTGGTTCTCAACTATGCGGGTGTTGCTCAATGGTCAATGTAATAGTAATATTCAAGGGGCCTGCTAGTGTTGAGCTTCTGGATTGTTCTAAGATCAGACATAAACTTAAACATATTTTAACCAGGGTTTTAAAGAAACATCAAAAGATGGATCAGAGCTTTTCAACAGAAAATAATGTTAATTCATCTAACTTAACCAGAATTGTTACCTTTCAAGGAATCTGTTAACTAAAACTGCAGAACAAAATTACTTGTGATTGACACATAGTTTCATTCATTAGCGATGTTGATTTCAACAAATTGCAAGTTACTATTTAAACAAAACACAAAATAAGATCTCATTCCTTGAAAAAATTTCAAATCAAATGATTAAGTCAAGATAAACACCATTCCGGAACACAACATGAAGTAGATTTTAATCTGGTTGCTTCTATTGTTAGTGAAACAGATAAGCAACATTTACAAATCTGGCATAATCACCAGTGTATAGAAAATCCATGACTCCAGATTTTTTCCATCTATCCTAAGAAGACTGGAAAGATACATTATTATCTATGCTAAATCTGACTCTTACTCTAAGAAGACAAAAGAAGCTCCCATTACAACGAATTAGGATACAACTTTGTCTCCTCTATCCTTCAAAAAATTCCTACTCTTGAAAATCTGTCTAAAATTGTCTCTATTTGTTCTAGCTTCTTCTAACCTAAACTTCTACCTCTCTACCTAGAGGCAGGAATTCCATATATACAGAGTGTACCAAAAAGAATGTGTTGGCCCCTATTTTAGGGTTTATGAAATATCTTACTCCAGAAAGGTCGGCTCTCATATCTTTCTGAATAGAGTTAATGTTGCATTTAATGGTATCCCCACTGTCCATGTTGGTGAAAGATTTTCATCCTCAAGAGAATTATTTAGATCCTTTGCAAAAGTAGCATTTACTCTATGCCTCCGTGTCTATCTTCGAACTCCTTTTGAAGAGCTGCCTTGAATGCTCTAAAGAATTGCCATTAATACCAATCTTCCTCTGCCAGTAGTGATCTGAGCTGTTACTGTGACTCATAGCTTTTTCCTATTTTCCACCTTTTTCCCCGCTTGAGATCTTTCTACACGTTGACCCCTTCTTTCTAGAAATAGTTTTTGACCTCCCCTATTAGATCCAAATACCATCACTTCTGTGCCGCTCCATTGGTGCATTCACAGAGTAAGTTCATGTCATTTGCATTATGTTGGTCTTCTTCACAAAGAAATTCAATCAGTCAAACTATTACTGGTCCTCCCTCTTAGCTCCTCCTGATTGGTTAAACAGATGCCACACAAGATTCTTTGGTGGGCAATGGTCATTCAAGCAAAATCGCATGTTGGTGAGACACTCATCGTGTCTCCCCGATGCGATTATACCTCTCTTAGCAGCTATCAGCATAGCATAAGACAGTCGAAAAGACGTCTCACTGAGCTACGCAAGTCATATTGATACCACAAAACCCATCAGAAAGACAATCGCTATCGGTCAGAAGTCACAGCGAGCTCCTAGGAGATATACTGCAATGCCTCCTTTCGTCAGCGAGACATCTGCATTTGACAAGACACCCCAGTGAAAGTAAAACGTTCAATCAGGAGTCTCTCCGAGCTCATCTTGTGAACAAAATTCGGTGAGACAATACAAGGTCGGAAAGATGTTACCCCGAAGCCCCTCCGTCTCGGTGAGACCATCGCGCTCGGGAAGACATCTGTAGAGTCTTGCTGACTTTCTTCTTAGAAGAATTTTATGCCAGACTGGATTGGGACATGCTTTCCAACTAAGCTCCTTGAGAAATATCATCATGTGCACGATCTAATCCTAAGAAACAAGGTCTCCATTAATCATCAGAAGAAAATAAAATATATTATAATAAAATCCACTATTGCTTATTATTATTTCATTCAATTTCCAACAAGAAGAAAACCAATTTAAGCTGAGACAAAACCAAAATTTGACAAAACAAGAAGGAAAACTCAGGAAGAAAATGGAAGAACTCTGAAGAGTAAAGCACATAACCAAAGACAACGAAAGCAAGAGAAAAGGGGGGACCCATTTTGTTCCAGAGTAAAATGGGGTGGTTATGCAGGGCATAACAGGACTTTATTATGAATTTTTCCTATCATTTTCTCATTTCATATATATATATATATAAACATAAATTATTTTAATTCAACAAATTTATTTTTGGAGAAAATCCATGCTAGAAATATGTGGTGTAATATATAGATGTTCGGTAGAAGGCAAAAATTTAAATTAGAATGTTTAATACTACATTTAGAGCATGCACTAGATCCCTCTTATTCCAAGTATCTTAATTTTCACTATATTAGTACTCATGTAATTTATTATGAGCTACAACATTTGATGATAGGTTCATTTTACTATGACCAACTATGTAAGTGTGTGTGAACTCTAGAGGCACCACCATTGATAGTACAAAATTAGTCAAATTTCAATTTTATTATTATCCAACAAATTATTAGTCAATTTCACTTCTCTTGAAAGTTATAGGCTCAACCAAGAAGTGAAGGTAGGAATTTTTTTTCTTTTTCCAAATGAATATTTAACTAGGGCTTCCATGCTAATCCTTTATTTTTTCTTGTTATTTGTAATACTTCTAGTTTGTTTGAGTTTTTTTTTCTTTTTTGCTTGTGATGTTTAATAACAAAGAAATGCCAAATGTTATTTGGTAAAAGTGGATTGAGTCTAGGCATTTTTTATCTAGCACCCATGGTGCATCTATAGGTATATAATGAATGCATGTACTGTCACTCAAATTTATTCTTTTCATATGATTACCTATTAGAAAACTAATGTATGAGACTTGATAATAGATATTAACTTAACCATTTATTGTGTATCAATATACTTGATTAACCAAGTTGTTTGGAGTCAAAATGTTCACTTAGTATTAATTTAAGTTGAACATCCATTAGAGCTTAGAAAACACATCATGTTAAAAATTTGCATCTACATCCTTACAAATATTTCAATACAAATATATTAATTATTATAACTCAAAAAATTTAAAATCTCTTTCCAATGAATATTTAGAAAAGTGTATGTTCCTTCAAAACTAAAACATTGTAATAATATTCAATATCTTGTTATAATACACCAAACAAATCATTTATTTTATTTTTTACCTTTTCAAAAATACTTAAAAAATGTTATAATAGTTTATATCTTATTAGCACTTGTTGTTAGGAACTATGATTGCAATAAGTTTTTCTTAACTGGTTATTATTAGTTGGCTTTGACAACAAATTGAAAGTTATTTTTTCTTCTTAGAAAAAAAATCTGAAGTAAATGTTATCAATAGTTTTGCACCCTACCGAATACAATATTCAGCAAACTACTGAAACATGGAAACCTCTTTCAGATGTGGGTGATCTGCATGAAAGAGGAATCTCCAGAGTGAGCTAGTTCTCCGAATGATAAATCCTATTCTAAAACTTCAAGGGGAAAAGGGGATAGAAGATGAACTGAAAATAAATCTAAATCTAACTGATGATTGATTAAAACTTTTGACAGAAAATTGAACCTTGCCACTCACAACAATTCCTTCACTACAATGGTTCCTACAATCTCACCAATACATGTTTTCATCATTAATTCATATGAAGATTTAGAACTTCGAATACAACATATAACCTGAAAACATGAAACCTTGTGCAGAAAAAAATAAACTCATAAAGGAAGGACATCAAGGTTTCAAATTTGAATAGACAAAACATCAAACTGCTGTTACCAGTCTTGAGACAAGAAAGTGGAAAGAAGAACTCTACTGTATTATTGGAACTGAAAGAGTGTTAATCTGTCAAAATTGAGTACCATGTTCACAAGCTCAAAAAATGCCTAAGAGCAGGAACTTTGATCTGTACTACTGAGAGAGAAAAAAAGCTAAGTCTCTCAATACATAACCCTCAAGAAACCCTAATCCGAGCTCAGAAAAAGCTCAAGGAAAAAAGGCTTCTAACTGTCTCAAAAACTGCTTAAAAGAAAAAAAAATCACAATGCTTTCATGATCACACTTTCAAGCCTCTAAAAATAGGCTAACCTTGCTTTAAAAGCTCAAAAAATACCTTATCTCTCCAAGATATGTCTGAAATCCAACCAAGAGGAAAATTCAATAAAAGATCTGCTAAAAATAGCAAGAAAACACAAAGCAATTTACAGAATATTGCTTTATGATTCTGCTTTACTAGATGCAAATTTGCACAATCAACCTCATTTTTGTAATTAAAGATTGAAAATCTTTTGCAAAAAGAAAAACTCCTTATTTCTCCATTACAATATTCTGATTTTCTCAAAAAATCATAAAAATAAAACACTTCGATCCTCATTGATTTCTCTAAAATCAATTAAAAAATAAAACCCTAAAAAGATCATTGACCTTAACAAAACACTTAGATCATATGGCATCAAAACCTAATCTTAGGTCACAAGATATCCATCAATATTATCCCCAAGGCTTCATATTTCACCACTTTATATTTCACCAAGGAAAAAGAAATAAACCACCAAAACCTAACCCATATACCAACTTAGGAATTCAGCGCCCTCATATACATTTGGACTTAGATTTTAATAAGTCATAATGCAAAGATTAAAACTTTCGACCTCCATTGAAATTCAACAGGTGTTTTAATCGAATATTCTAGATCATCATAGGGTCGAATTAGAGCTTTGATCAAAACAAATTCAAACCTAATGATCACTCATTTTGCACTCTCTAGCTTGGAAGAAAGAAACTCTGCCACTGCCATGATTGAATTGAACTTGAGCTCGAATGCTTTGATGAACTTCTCCATGTACACCAGTGATCTGGAACTCCAGTGGGTAAGATTCGTTCTATCTATATTGAAGTTCTTTCACTTATTATTGAATACCAAAAGGCCCTAAGGCCATGGCCTGTATGAGTTTACTCTCTAATTTTCTCCTTGCACTTTCTGTGCTTGTTAAGCTTGGCCGACCTGCTATAATCTTGTGTTTATCTCTAAAGCTCTAAGAGGAAGCTCACCTTGTGGGTTTTGTTCTTCTCTCCCAAGCACGAGGGTAAGCTATCTACACATAGGTTCATAGCTTTTATGGCATCACATTTTGTTCTTCTAGCCCTAAGGTTGCGGCTACACACAGTCTAATATCATCATTTCCTTGTTCTTCTATGGTTATATCTATCATTGTTGTGCTCTATTCTATTGTGAGAGCTGAGCCATCACTTAAGAACTCAAACCCCTACATTTGGAAGCTATCTGCAACTTTGGCCGTGGCTAGAGAGCTCCATCAAAAATATGAACTGGTAACTTCTTTCGCTAAACATTGATCTTCAAAAAGTTAAAGAACTTCCTTCTCTACTCATAGATTTTGGCCATGTTTAGGCCGAACCAAAAATGCATTGTAGAAAGCATTCTTTTGAATCTTGGGCTCGACCCAGAACAACAAACTCCTCTTTATGTATATCTGAGTGTATATCTGCTTGTGGGTGTCATAGAAATTTGAATAAAACTACATCTTTTTCCTTTTGTTGCTTGACCCAACTCAGGAAACTTGCATTTGTTGTATATTCTTGCTATTTAATTCAAGATTTCACATTGGTTATCACCGTAATTATTTCCTTTGCATTTTGAAGCTAAACTGAAAGTGGGTCTTTGAAATTATTAAAGAAAATTGTATTTCCTTTACCTTTGAAGCTTGAATTAGCACAAAAATCTGCATCCTTATATTCTACTATTGCTTTTATATGAAACCCACATGGGTTCTCTCCATTATTGTATTTCTTGCACTTTGAAAACAAACTCGCATGTGGGTATCATAGATTCAAAACTACAAATTTATCTGTATGATTCTGTCCTTATGGGCTCAACCCAATAGCAACCAGTGGCTTATTTCGAGCTTTTGAAATAAAAGAATGACATGGATGTTGTATAGTCATTTCAATCTGCACTTCATGAAAAGAAGTATTTTGGTTGCATCACTGCTACACTATCACATAGCTATGGCTGTTTAGAACTTGAACAAATCTGACCAAAAACCCAGTTTGAAACAAAGAAAACTGTCATTCATTGGAAACACCAACATGGGTATTTGCTGCTTGCTTTTAGAACACCTCCAGAAAAGAAAACTCATGGCAAGAAAACACAACTTGTATGCTTATCTATATTTAGTTATGGGCTTCTTTAAGCATTTATACTTCTTTAATCTGTATTCTGCATTACTTGAACATTGAACTCATGCTACCTCCCTTGAGACAGAACTTGTCATGGTTAAAATCTCAAATCACAATTGATCTAAAGCGAACTCCTACTTCTCTGTTTTAGCACTTATGCAGGACTTTTAGCTAAAACATTGAGTCATAATGGACTGTACCTAGTCTTCTGTTCTTAGGCATAACTGACACCTCACAAACTACTTGCTTTTTCTTTAATATTCTGGAAAGATCACTAGCTTGATACTTATAACTCCTTGAAGATATAACAAAAGAATCTCTGCTATGCAATATTTGCTTAAGATATACAAGATTAGTAATCCCAATAATATTGCAAATTTTGGCTTCTAAGGCATTAGAATTTTGTTACTTCCAACATGATTCTATGCTTATGCATTGTGAAGAGAAAAACTTCTTAAATATATTGTACCCATGCATATTTTCTGTACAAACAGTAGTGTCCTATCCCTTGACTTCTGGACTTCCACAGTCTGGCTTTGACAAGTTTGTTCAAGTGACTCTCTGAAAGCAATTTGAATGAATAGTGATTGCTGCCCTACCTTAAGCATTGATAAGTGATCCTGTTTGAAACACCATCCCAACCAAACTGAGTTAGTTGTCCTTGCTGTAACTTTTATTAACCAGTACTCCATATCCAGGTACTGTATCACTGATGCTTGTTACTGTATCAAACTACCTTCCTTTGCACTTAGAAATGTTCTCATTTTTGAAATCTTTGATCTTACCATACAACAACATAGCTTTCTACTCATAGACCTTATATAGAGGCTTAGATTGATCATTGAAACACCACAAACTTCCTTTATTCACCAATTCATATGCATATCTAACAACCTCGTAAGCACCATTTTGGAAAGACAAAATTTGCTCTCCCCTTAACATGCTGGAATGACTACCTTGTTATTACAATTCATAATGCAGTATTTACTTTACCAGCCAACTAGAACTAGAAATTAATTCAACACTCAAATGCACTATCTATCATTTGTATTCTTGAGAAACATGGTACTCTTCATGCATTTTTATGTTTCACTTATCAAACTGCTTTTAAAAACTATTCTCTTTGATGATGAAAATTAAATCAAACCATTAAGGCATAATGTATGCCTATTCACTATCCGAGAAAGAATTGATGAACTAAAACTTACATGACATGTGATTACAATCAGCAAAGAAAATGAACTTGTTCAACAATTTCTGATGTAAATGTACTCAGTTAAATTCCTTAAGTGAACCAAACTCACTGTTCACCTGTAGCCTTCATAAAGCAACCCTGATCATTATAAATGCATAGTTGGTTTGGTTGCTTGATGGATAACTCTGTTTTACTCTTTCAGTTGTTCTCATTTCATTTGATGAATATGATAAAGTATCTTTTAAAATCATCCCATTTAATGAATAGGGCAGCATGCCGAGCTCTACCCTTGTGGGAGCTCATTTTTCTCCACATGCTTGGTCTTCGAATAATGTTCAGCTTCATGAATTTACCTATACCCGCACAAGGAAACAAACAATGTTAGCATAAAAAATAGAACATGTTGATCATGATATTGTTATTTCTCCTTCAGCTCACTTCTTTCATACTGCACTTGATTGATTGTCTCAATGCATTATTAATAGTATGATGTACTATTGTGGGTGCTCCATATAAGTTACATCATAATCGGAGCCACTGAGACCCTCTCTTTCCCTCTTTCAGGTCGATGGAGCTCAAGAAGACAAGGTGCACCATTCAGCGTCAAACATCGATAATCAGGCAATGATGGTTATGTTGTCACTTATATGTTTTCCTTTCTATATCTTCAGTAGTGCAATGTGCTATTAGCAATATGTTGTCACAGTTATATCCACGGCTTGTGTGGATCTTTGATTTCAATTCTGCTTTTCAATCGAAAAGAAAATGTATTTTCATGCAATGTTGTAATATCATTCTGATTGTGAAATCAAATGAAGCCTTGTAAAAATATGAGTTCTTTACAAAATAAATGAAAGTATCTGAAATGCAATTCTGCTCATTTACTCAATTTTGTATTTCTTTTAAAATTTTCAACATCTGAATGGCACTCTGAAACTCTATTCTTCTTTAAAAAGAATAATTGTTGCTCAATGCAAAAAGTGATGTGAAACAACATTTGAAATTAAATCTGCAATTCCACTTTATGTTAAATAACAATCAACCAGCTCCTCCATTTGAGCTGAGGCAAAAAATATGTAACAGTAAACATGCAAAATTTATAGCTTAAGAAATTTTTGAATTCATTTTTAATGAATTAGGCTAGCTAAAAACTTCAGGTATTAAGGGTAGGATTTTTGAAAACTTAGATGTAAGCCATTTCTTCATAACTTTTTGGTAAAATTTCACTAAAAATTATTTGAGGTGTGAGTGGTTACTATGTGATTTTTATTAAATAGTGTACAAAGAATCTTTGATGAATTCCTTATATTATCTCTTACAATGGAACAAAAATCCTTGAAGTCTTTGTTCACACAAGATTCTACATGACTTCTCAATGGATAGGCTTGAAACCAAACCTCAAAATTTGGGTATGCCAAAACCTTTTGTTGTGCAAGCAAATAGTGAAATAGTGAAATAATTTTTTATGGAAATAAACTTTTTGAAATAAATCCAAATATATAGTTTTTGTTTTAGTAAATTATTAGCTTACTTTAAATATATATTATTTGTAAAATTTAAAATATCTCAAATTATAATATAAATAAAATTATAATCTAATATATTAAAAAAACTATTATAATCTAGTAGTATATTGTATTAATATATTAAATTAACATCTAAATAGTATATTAAATTAATATTTATCAACTAATAAATTTACAAAACCATTCTACTAACAAATCATTTAGTAATCAACATTTAACAATCAACATCCAACTCATTTGTAGCATATCATGGCCTCATGTTGGTGAAAAATTTAGGGGTCTCCAAACTTTGGCTTGAAAGGGACTCACTTAATATTATAAACTATCTTTTGTTGAAGTTTCTGCCTACATGGTCTATTGCTCATCTCATTAATGATTGTATTTCCATCATTAATTCTTTTGATGAGACAAGAATCTTTCATGTGTTTAGGGGAGCTAACTTGCTAGCCGATGGGTTAGCTAATTTGGGAGTGTTGGCTAGAAATAATTGGGATGAATTTGAATCTTTACCACTCAACCTCAAAATCATTTCCAATAATGACCAGGTGTCATATTATTATGGTGGTTGAAATGTGGGAAAGGCTCTTTATTATTATTTTGATTTGGTTTATGCATGTTGAGTCTTGGCCGCCTTGCCCTTCTCATAATTTCTATTTAGATTTATGTGAAACTATGGCCTAGCTATGTAGGTTTGGCAGTACTTGGTATGGAAGGCTCACATGCTTTGTAGGTATTATTTGCATTGTTTTGTGGTTATTCTGCCTAACCTTGTCTTTGTAGAAAATTAAGGTGTTGTTGGTTTCTTGTTCGCTGCATGACACCATGGGTGGAGCTCGTTGCAAACTAGAATCGAGCTCTTATGAGGAGTTCTAGAGTAATGAAACTGTGTGGGAGAATCTAGAAAAGGGTGGGGTTACCCCATATCTGCTAAAGCTTCAAGGCCAAAATCTTGAAGCAATGGAGGTTTTTGTTAAAGGGTGGAGCAATAGGATTCTACATTACAAAGGCGTGGAGTTTAATATTGATGAGTATTTTTTGGTAGAGGTGACTAGAATTCCTTCTTCTGGGAGAAAATCCTACAGAGACATAGGTGCAGCTAAGAAATCCTTTACAAATTTCTTTAAATTTGATGAGAAGAAGCTTAGGGAAGTTGGGAGTGGTGGGTATGCTTGTAAGTCTCTCAAACTACTTTGGAGGGATATTGTTCGAGCTATTATGCATTACTTCACCTTGGAGGGTAGGTTTTTTTTAATTTATAGCTACCACTTTATGCTTCTGAATCACTTTCATCACAAGGTGTTGGTTTCATTTCCATTTTATCTTTTGTTGTCTATGAAAAATAGTATTGAGGATCATCACAAGAACCCTAAGACGGTAACTCTCCATGAAGGATTTATGAGTCTCATGTTTGTTGATATTAAGATGAAGTTAATTCTAGATTCTCCTAAGACCTTGACCCGTAAAAAGGGTGTTAAAATTTTTGGCTATGAGATTGGTGATTCTGTGGCAGAATGTGAAGGGAATTCTAAGGATGAGGATTCAAATTTTGATGAGATGTCGATTAAGGGTGGTGTGTCTGAGGAGGGGTATAAAGCTTTCGAAGCCTGGTAAAAGGGTTATGAAATGGATATTGAGTTGAAGGATGCTATGGTGCTATAGCGTAGGGAAAATTTGTGGATTAGCAATACAAGGATAAATCAAACTAAACCCAAGCTAATAATGAAGAACAATGGAAGATAAAAACATGCATAAATGAAAGATCTCGCCAAACACACATGCAATTCCATGATTCACCTCCATTTCGATGTAGTATAGTACTTGCCCTCAGATTTTAATTAAGTATGCAAATATGGCCTCATGACAATGATATTAGCAAAACATTGAAGATTTCTAAAGTTGCTTCCAAAAATCATAAGATTTCGCGAGGAGTAACAATGGTAGAGGTAAAAGCCAATTTATAGAAAATATGATTTTTGAATGACAGGCTCAGATTAAAAGATAATTAATCGACGATTAAGATTGAAAGATGTGACATGCAATAGGGTTAGGGTTGAATTAGTGTAAGTGATAAATCATGAATGGTGGAGATTAAATTAAATGGTAATTTAATCACTAGTGGAAACTAGTTGAGATATAGAAGGATAAAGATTGCATGTAGAAGATAAGATTGACAAAGTGATCAACGCATAAAGACTGTTCATTAGAGAAAGTCAGATATTATCTCACTAGATAAGTGAATGATCAAATTTTATCTAGACTTAAGTGATAAATGACTAATTAGATAACAAAGAGATTATCTAATTATAGAGGAATATGATATGGATAAATCCTTTTTGAATTAAATGATTTCAATTTGACATTCAAGATTTTGGGATTAAATTAAATAAATAAAGGTTTATTTAATAATAGAGAGATATGGTTAAGGAATAGTTAAATAATTAAAGTGATTATTTAACTACAATTGAAAGTGTCATAGAAATTAATTAAATAATAGTTTATTTAATTTTAGAAAAAAGATAGATTTAATTAGCAATGTAATTAAATAAATAATATTTATTTAATTAATCAACGAAGAATAAAGGTAAGAATGATTTAATTAAATAATTAAAGTTATTTAATTAATAGAGGACATATGACTTTAGAAAATAATTAAATAATTAACATTATTTAATTATGAAAAATGAAGATGAAAGAATTATAAAGAAGTTAAGGGTTGCAAGCCTAGGACAATTTTTAGTGTCTACATATTTCCCCTCTTTGATACAATGCAGTTTATCATGTTGTGTCAAAGAAAATTTGTCAAAACATACCCTAGTGATGATAGGATAAGGTTATGCCCCCTCGAGAGGACAAATAGGTTCGAAGAATAGGATTGTTCTCTCGAATTGGTTGAGCAAACTAGAAGATGAGGGACAAAAAGGATAGAGGAAAATAGATAAGGGTGGTGAAGATGCAAAAAAGAAGAAATGTTAGAGTGGAAAAGATGAATAGTAGCATAGACGATATGGATGTTAACATGGAAGACATGGATGTTAGTATATTAGAATGACTTCAATATTTTTTCAAATCATGATAGGCCTTGCATTAATAATCATTGGGTGTTAAATGATAGAAATGGATAGAAAACACCATGATATGAGATAGACCAAGGTGTGCAAGGTCATCCACCTACTAAAAATAGATAGTTGCAGACAAGAAATGTCCTCACTCATACTAAGTGCAACATTGCCCCAGTCTTTTATTAAGACAAACTGCAGAGAACAATCAAATAAAAGATGAGTCATGAGACACCATCACTCCTCTAAATCCTTCGTGGGACATCCTCGAGTAAGCTAGTAACCTGACTCAAAGACAAAGCTAAAAGATAATCGACAAAAAACATTCAAAGAAAAAGAGCCCTAAGACATCGTTGCTTCTCTAAATCCTTCATGGGACATCATTGAGGAAGCTAGTAACTAGACTCAAAGACAAATTCAAACGAAAAGATAAGACAAAACAAGATATAAAGTCAACATCTAGTAAGAATATTTGCCAAATTTTTGACCTGTTTGTTGTTTAATTGTCTAGGGGATTGACAAGTTGCTTGTTTGATGAAGCCCTGATTTTGGGAATGACACATATCGTATAAGATGTCAAGTCTGGTTTTGATCATGTGACCACCTATATAAGGCAATGATGAAGCTTGACCAAATGAAAATGTTTGTTTTCAGGAAGGACAAATCTTGTATAAGACATAGGTTGATTGTTTTGGTTATTTGAGTGTTTCGACAATTTGTTTGGTTTGACTTGATCTAACCTTGTTGACTTGTTCGTCTTGTTGATGTGTGACTTGTATTGATGTTTTTAAAATTGTTTTTGTTTGATGATAATGTATGACTTATATTGATTGACATGACAAACCCTAAAGAACTAACCTAGTGCGTCCTTAGGGGCTCATCAATTGATTGCCTTGCCTACGTTATACACGCAGAGACCTTGTAGGTCGACACGACCATTGACTTTGTTTTATAGACAAAGGACTGAGTCATGATTTCATTGTTTATTTGAAAAACCTAAAGGACTGACCTAATGCCTTAGGGCAACATCGACAAATGATCTTGCCTATGTCCAATCGTAGAGGCAACGTAGTTCGACAATGACAAAGACTGACTGGTGTGACTGACTCTTACTCTACTTTTTTTTGGGATTTTTGGAAGTTTTTGGTTTTTTTGACATGTTTTTTTTTTTCCTTTTGAAGTTTTATCATGTTTTTCAATTTTTTAGGATGTTTTGTGCTGTATTTTGGATTTTTTTAATGGTTTTATGTCCTCAAAACAACCATTGTAAGAACCAAATGACATAAGTCAAGTGCCTACCCCTAGTTGGGTATAAGATCAATTTATTAAAAATAGGATGGGATGGGGATGCAAAGTGTGCTTGATGTTAATCATTCCAAGTCATGGAAAGAAAAACCATTATTATGGGTGAAATGAAAAGGATAAATGATAAGGTGTGTGGATAAGGAAGATTATATGATTGAAAAGTACAATTGGAATGATGGTAGAAAAAGGGGTAGAGTTGACTACACACGGTGCCTATTTGCCAGGTTTCCACCATGGTACTCATCCAAAGCAGCACCGAAGTGGTTTTCACTATTGGATGAATTATTTCTCTTTATTTTTTTATTTATTTTTTAATTTTTTTGATATTACCAAGATGCCTATTTTCTAGGTTTTTATCTATGTAGCAGTTTTTTTCCATTTTTTTTGTATTTTTAATGATTAAGACACGACTCCTAGAAGCTATCTGTAGAATTGATAAACACCAGATCCATAGAGTTCCATGATGATGCCCCGCTCGTGTGTGGATGACCGTGATAGATGAAAGGAATTGATCGGGATGAGGAGTATGAGTGGAAAATATGAAGGGCAATAGTTGTGGCGGATGATGATTGGATATCCTCAGCGAGGTCGTGATCAAAGAGTGGATTATCATATATATATATATATTGGTGGAACATGGGGTTGTCATGGACATGAAAATTTTGTGTAGAAGTGGATATGGTGAAGGAAGATGTCATATCAGGATCCCAAAAGGTGTTGATCCAAGCACGGTCATCTATTTGAGTATCTTCGAAAACTGTCTTGACATCATTGTTAGAAATTGAAGTCTTTGCAGTAGCATTAGCATTGTTGTTTGTCTACAACTTATCCATATGATATTCTCCACATCCCATATCATGGACTTGGGCCTTGAGGTTTGATGGTATGGTAGATGGAGTGGATGCTTTAGTTAATGATGAGGGCGCAACCCGAGACATAGAAAATAACCCACAAAGAAGAGAATAATTTTATTATTCAGAAAATGGAGCTTCTTAAATGTAGAGGATCTCAAATCCCCAAGTTCTACAACACATGCAAGTTATAGAAAGCTACAGAATCACCCTTTCGTAATATGCGAGCTTGTCCCCAAAAAGTTACCCAAAAATTAGAAACCCACCCATAAATAGAGCTCCTCTTTCGTTTGGAGCCAAAAAAACATTCAAATTTGAGTTTAGGTGGTTTGGGGCCAAAAAAATTACAACTTGAAGTTCAAATTTCAAAAGAACATTTGCAATTGTATCTTCTAGAAAGTGCGCCAACTTCCCGCGGCCATAACTTTTGATCCGGGACTCCGATTTGCGAACCGTTTGAACCGTTGGAAAGGTCACAAAGTCAAAAATGCACTTAACATTTTCTATGCCAATTTTGGCAAGTTTTGGGGCTGATCCGGGAACTCAAAGTGCCTCAAATCTCACTCAGAAGATTTTCAGGTGCAAATCTGGGAAACTAAAACTACCATATCTTTCCACCCAGGAATAGAAAATAAAAATCGTAAGTTGGGAATTTCATTATGATGAAAAGGGTATCCAAAAATGTAAAAACATCTAAAAACTGAGAAACTTAAAATTTAACTATTTTTGGGTGATGCAAGATTGCCCTTAAACCACTGGATGCTCCCGCATCAGACACCCAGGGTAATTTGAGAAGTGACCCCGTCACGTCTCAGATGGTGGAGGAAAACCCAAATGGTCAACCTCTGCCTTAGGC